>APFE030843028.1:0-19426 GCA_000404065.3 Pinus taeda | reverse complement strand
TTTTAAATTTTTTTTGATAAAACATTTCTAGTTAAAAAAAAAGAGATTAACCAAACGACCTCATTCTATGAGGCCGAGATTAACAAAACGAAATCCCACCAAAACGAAATCAGGAAGAAATTAACATTAATGAAAGACATTGTCTAAATGAAAGGACTAGGGTTTTGATGGATTGAGAGAGTGGAGAACAATGAATACGAGTGAGTAATAACAAAATGTACTTCGAACTAAATGGGTTTCATGGTAAACCAGGTATGTTGAAATATAGTAAAATAGATAAAACCTGAACTGAAATTGTATGGTTTCATGGTGAACTAGGCGTGTTGAAATTAGTAAAATAAATAAAAGCATCAAAAATGACTGTATGAAATATAATGACGATAAATAGGATAAATAGATAAAAGCGAGTTAAAATAAAAAAGGTTTGTCACCGAACTAAAGTCTCAATATAATAAAATTAGATAGCTTTAAACAAAACTACAATGAAACTAAAAAAATGTAAAACTGTATTGAATTTGTAAAAATAATTTACAACAAAACAACCATATATTTGAACAGCAGAACCTCATATTTGCGCGTCAAATCCAATTTAAAATCCATCGAAATCGCTTAGCCGTCTTTTTGAATTCGCTTTAGCCCATTTCTGCTTGAGCGACAACGAGTTCGATCGACACACCGCCGCACAGAATGGACAAAGACCATCCTGGAAACACAGATGCATACGCTTTAATGGCTGTATGAGATATGTAATGGCTCTGTGAGCGTTTACAGTTTTCTAACATCCTTTCTCTCATCAGTTTTTGTGCTCTTTTGATTTTGTGCTTTCTTGATTTTGTGCTTAAAAGGTTTCCTGATTTTGTGCTTAAGAGGTTTCGGTTTCTCAAGTTGTTTTTCTTGAGCCTTTTTGTTTTATTATAACGACAAGATTATCAGCTTTTGTGATTTCTTGATTTTATGGTGTTTCCTCTTATTCTCAAGCTTTATTATAAGCACGTGGTCATCTGCTTTTATATTTTCTTCATTTATGCTTTTTGGAATTTTTTTTACTATCATTTTTTTTGCTTTTTTTATTTTTTTTTACGGTCGTTGTGTTGTTTTAAATGTTTTATTTTTTATTGTTACTATACTAGCATTTGCACCTTATGTTGCAAAGAAAACGCCGTAAGACACAGAGTGGGGAAGAATAGGGACATGTAAATGGACATTGTTGAAAACAACTGTGGATGATAGTGAGTTACAATTGCAATAGTTAGTTATGTGTATTCTGAAAATGGATATTTTGTAAATAATAATAGTTTGTGGAAGAATAGCCACGTGCGAATGGATATTGTTGAAAGAAGGGGTGGATGATAATGAGTTAGAGTTGAAAGTATTACTTATGTGTATTTTGAATATGGATATTTTGTAAATAATAGTAGTGTGTGGAAAAAAGCAACATATGAATGGACATTGTTGAAAGCTAGGGTGGATGATAATGAGATATACTTGAAATGATTAGTTATGTGTATTTGAATATGGCTATTTGGTAAATAATAGTAATGCCTTGTAGAGGTTATCCATTATCCATGTTGTTGTTTTTGTTTATGTGAACATGTTTTTGTACGTTATTTTAAAGTTTTTTTTTTTCTCTTGTCTTCCGAGATGTAATTTTTCCATATGCTACCTATTTATGGTGTTATTAGAAAATACTATTATATTGTAATGGAAGAGGTGAAAGAAACGATACGACATTGTGAACAACATCATGGTCGCCATTCCATACTTGGAAATTCGTGAAAATTTGTTGGAGCCATGATGATAATAATAAAAATTCCAGCATGATTTTGAAAAAATCCAACTAATTTTTTTTTAAATGTCAATTACAGTGATCAAGCTTCAGTATTTTGGGTGCCCAGGCATTCATGATGGATGCTAAATCCATTTTCGCCATCCAAAAAAAATTTAAACACTCCCACAATCAAATTTCGGAATTTTCCGTCCAGACAAAATTGTGACCTCTTTAGATAAGGCTAGAAAAGAATGGTCTACCTTTGTGTGGGAAACATGATTGAACATCAAAGTTTCAAATGAATGCGTACATGCATAGAGGATTATTATGGAAGATTCCTTCTTCAGGGAATCGTAATATAAGCCATGAGGATATTAAATGTCCTTAAAAACTAAAGCACAGAACTTGGGAGCTTCAAGTCCCACGAATGGAATTTGGTATTTAGTAACATTTTACAAGGGAAACATGATTGAACATCAAAGTTTCAAATGAATGCGTACACACATAGAGGATTATTATAGAAGATTCCTTCTTTAGGGAATAGTAATATAAGCCATGAGGATATTAAATGTCCTTAAAAACTACAACACAAAACTTGGGAGCTTCAAGACCCAGGAATGGAATTTGGTAACATTTTTAAATGGAGTTTCCAATACAAATAGGTGTGAATCACCCAAAAGCTTTCAAGTTCATGGCCCCTAAATTTTTGCATTCTTGATAATGTTTTCTCACTGTTTCAATGTCAATTTCTTTTTTCTTTCTACGTTAAGACTAACCTAAGTACCCACGGGGGATTTGAACCGGTGACCTATCGTAAGGAGTGCCTTAACAGTGCACCCATTCACCGTCAATCCAAAGCCCCGTGGGCTGTTTCAATGTCAATTTCATGATGCTTCCAAAAAAAAATTACAAATTTTTTTTATAAGTTTTAATTTCTATCTATAAAATAGCTACTGCATCGTGAAGAACAGAGATTATTGCTACCCAATCATGAAGAATAGAGAACTTGTGAGCTTTGAGACCCAGGAATGGAATTTGGTAACATTTTAAATCGAGTTTCCAATACAAGCTTTCTTAATCTAACAGAATCACCTACAAGCTTTCAAGTTCGTGGGCCCTAAATTTTTGCATTCTTGATGATGTTTTCTCACTGTTTCAATGTCGATTTCATGATGCTTCCAAAAAACTATAAAATAGTTTTAAAGTGTTAGTTTTTATTTATAAATTAGCTACTTCATCATGGAGAATACACATTTGTTAGGTATTATTTGGCATTTCACATCATGTTGTATTATGAGTCATTGTGTAAGTAAAGCAACATTGTGAATCTAGTGTGAGGAGGAACAAGGTGTATTTAGTAGTCACAATTGATTGAGAGATGAGGCACATTGAAGAGTCATAGATAAGAGAGATGCATTGAAGAGCATTTTGGTAGTACATCATAAGAAACTTTGTGAGGCATTTTGCCACCATTTGGTCATCTCAACATATTTGTTACTTTTTGAAACTAGCATTTCCCAGGTATGATTGGTCACTGAAGTTTGTTATGTGATTCAATGTAGTGTTGTAAGTTACACTGCACTGTTTCTTAAATTCTGTTGTTCTTTTACTAATTCCCTATATGGTCTTCTAAAGCCAAAATATTATAGCTTATGACATGACGTGTGAAGTTTACTTTCCAGGCTTTAGATATAGAAAACAGTGGCTGAGTTTTGTTACTTGTTAACTGTTGAATAGTTGGGTATACTAACATGCGAATTTTACTTTCCAGGCTTTAGTTATAGAAAATAGTAGCTGAGTTTTGTTAGCTGTAACTTGTTGAATAGTTGAGTATACAAATTTAGATGAATATATTACTGTAAGTGCTAGTATGTGGTTGGGCACATCATCATTTAGAAAGAAGAAACAAATGACATAGAAAAAATAGTCAACGTCCGTCTTAGTTCCCAAGGTTCAAGTTCAACAAATTAGATGTGTAGCTAGCTCATTGAAATAGGATTTAAGTTTGGAACTCATAATTTTAAGCCAAGTTCCCCAATTTGAAATAAGCAGCTACCTTCAACATGCACATAAATTCTATGGTGGGTTGGGCAAAATTACAAGGAAAATATGTATGTATTAAGAATAATTGATGATATAGCCGTGGGTTGTTCTCAATGGTGATAGTCAGCAACATTTCATTGTATTATTCCCATACAAGGGGAGGCCACACTTGCTGGTATAATCACCTTACTTACAATGACAATAACCACTATTACACTACTAGCACATCAAATCATATCTAAACACCAGTACACAAAAAGTTTATTATATCAGAGTAAATGTAACCTGCATGTCTTTCAAAGTATTCTCAGTTATTAATTTGCATATCTACAAGAATACAGTGCAACAGGGTAAGTATAAACAGGGCAGGCCATAGCAGAAAAGGTTTGAAGTCGATGCAGCCTCTCCTGGTTACAGAGCCTCTCTTCACTTTGTCTGATGTATGATAAGTACATCTAGAAAAGCTAGCAAATTGATCAACTAGAAATCTGGCATATCATTACATTTCCTCGAAGAGCTATTTAATCCTAATCCACATCCAAAACCATTAACAACTCACAAACAGTGCAACATAAATGTCTGCCAAATCATGGGAATACATGTAAACAAAGAAAACTACTCTGCTAACCGTAGTCAGCCTATGTGATAAAACAATATCACCAAAAGTTAAAACTAAGCATGTTACCAATAAAACTGTTGGCTAAGCCTATAAACAATCTTAATCATCCACTTCTACCTGCCTTCTTAGTATTAGGCCTTTACCAATAGATGTGTGATTAATTCGTTTCTCATCTTTTATCAGCTAGCAGGTTTGAGAGAAAAGAAGTGCAAATTTCCTGCCTCCACTATCTAACAAATCTGCTAATTTCTGAATCATTCAAAACTTGAACACGGCCAATTTATTGAAATAACACAATGAGAGCCTCAGAACTTGTGCCTCCATTTATAAGCTATCTTAACTAAGCCATTTCTTTTGGTAATCCAAATAACAAAAAAACCATTCCATTTCTTTCCTTTAAAACAGAGATTTTCATCCAACAACTTCTAGTTGCACGCAGAGGCAGATTGTTTGACTTTTACCATTCATGCCAGTCTTGGTATGCAGAGGCAGATTCATTGAAATCAAATATTTCTTTCAGCAAAATATAGCAGTGTGATGAATATGTTGGCAACGATTAAATGACCCCTAGTCCACTACAACGAGGAGAACATGATTCAATAACTATTCGAAGGCTCTGCATGTACAAATCTAGTACATTGTTTTCTTCTGCCCAAGCTGCATTGATGGTTGTGATTATCACAGTCTTATTAGGCATTGAAGTCTTTTCTAGATCACTCCCTAAATCAAAGGCAGTTACAGATGAAGTCAACTCTGAACTCTGTAAGAGATTGGCTCTTAATTGAACTGTAATATCCATGGAAATTTATTTATAAAGAGTATGCCATCAACTACACAATTGATATCTACAGAAATAGAAGGCTAGAAAACAAGAATTTTAATTTATAAGATCCAATTTACATGGTTGTTCAACATGTAGAAACCCCTTGTGTCATCACTCTGTCCAAGTGGGGAATAGTAATATGACAGTGGAATCACTATTGTTAATATGCAACGACATAATACTATGGCATGCTTATAGATCATTGTTGGCTGAATGACTTGCAATTCGCTTTCAAGCTGTTGGTTCACCATAAGTTGGATGTACAAAATATTAGTTGGATCTGAAGAACAAATAAATCTAGGATAAAAGGTCCAAATTTATGAAATTATTAGTTTCTTCCTTCCCCACCTTTCCATTGTTATTATTATTATTATTATACTAATACTAATAATATTATTATTACCAGATAGCTTCCTGGATGCCGTCAAACAATTCATATTTATTTTATTAGAACAAATCAAGGTACGGATAGAAAGCTAAAATTTTTGAAATTATTAGTTTCTTCCTTCACCTCTTTTTCGCTCTTAGCATTATGACACTTCCTTTCACATCCTACAGTGGATTGAACTTGCAAGAAAATTTGAGGTGAACCTTACAGAGAGGTGCTAGACTCTTCTTTCCCTGGCAATGACAATTTTGACTACAAAGATGCCCTCTCAAAGAGCATTATGTTCTTCGAGGGGCAGTGGTCGGGTTTTCTTCCACCAAATCAGAGATTGACATGGAGGAAAGATTCAGCCCTCACAGACGGATTCGACCAGAATGTATGGATATTTTTTAAAAACATATGAATAATTGTTTAGCCTTTCATCTCAACTCTTCAACTATTTTAGTTTTTCTTCAATGGGTACTAAATAAATTGAAAACAAGAATTATAATTTGTAAGATCCAATTCACACGGTTGGTCAACATGTAGAAACCCCTTGTGTCATCGCTTTGTCCAAGTGGGGAATAATAATATGACAGTGGAATCACTATTGTGAATATGCAGAGACATACTACTATGGCATGCTTATAGATCGTTGTTGGCTAAATGACTTGCAATTGGCTTTCAAGCTATTGGTTCACCATAAGTTGGATGTACAAAATATTATTTGGATTTGAAGAACAAATAAAGCTAGGATAAAAGGTCTAAATTTCTGAACTTATTAGTTTCTTCCTTCCCCACCTTTCCGTTGTTATTATTATTATTATAATACTAAGAATAATGTTATTACTATTACCAGATAACTCCCTGGATGTCGTCAAACAATTAATATTTATTTTATTAGAACAAATCAAGGTACAGATAGAAAGCTATAATTTTTGAAATTATTAGTTTCTTCCTTCCCCTCTTTTTCTTCTCTTAGCATTATGACACTTCCTTTCACATCCTACAGTGGATTGAACTTGCAAGAAAATTTGAGGTGAATCTTATACCTCTGCCTCTTCTGTTCATTTTTGTACAGAAGGAGGTATATACATCTTCAGCCCATATTTCTAGCCATTATCAACACCTAATATATGCTTTTGTATATAGGGAATTAAATTTTCATCATGTTTGAACTCAACTATTTGCCTTCCAAGGCTGGCTAAAATGGTTGTTGGGCTGAGGGCCTCCACTGCAAATATTTTTATTGACAATGTCCCTTACAGAGAGTTTATTTTCAAGCATTTTCAAGTGGCTTCTGTGGATGAAGAAAGTGCAGCAGTAGTTCTAGTAAGTTGATCAGTCTATAAAAGAAATTCCCATCTAAAGCCCTGAGTAGGCTATGAGTGAGACTTTTTGCCTCTACATAAGAGTTCATTAGATAATGTGTTCTACAAACCCCCCTCACATACTCAACTGCATGACTGCCCTATTCAAGAAGCCAGCTATTCCAATAAGCATGTGAATGAAAATCACATATACAATTTACAAATTACAACAACAACCAACCAACCAAAAAAAAGAAAATGTACTCAGCAGACTAAGGAAACAAACTGTTCAAGTAATAATCCTCAAAACGGCCAATATACTAGGACTGTCCATTCAACTAGGTCTTACCACCTGTATTTTATCCTGATTTAAGTATATTTCCAGTAACAATTCGCCAAACCGTACTCAGCCTATGTGATGAAACAATATCACCAAAAGTTCAAACTAACCATGTTACAAATAAAACTGTTGGCTAAAACTATAAACAATCTTAATCATCCACTTCTACCTGCCTTCTTAGTATTAGGCTTTTAGCAATAGGTGTGTGATTAAGTTGTTTCTCATCTTTTATCAGCTACCAGGTTTGACAGAAAAGAAGTGCAAATTTCCCGCCTCCACTATCTAACAGATTTGTTAATTTCTGGATCATTCAAAACTTGAACAGGGAAAATGTATTGAAATAACACCATGAGAGTCTCAGAACTTGTGCCTCCATTTATAAGCTATCTTAACTAAGCCATTTCTTATTCTTCGGACCCTTTTTCTTGAATGAACCTTCTGCTTATGGTGGGTTGATTAGGCATGTATCCGGTGTAAGGGTATTGACCAAAATTAACTGCAGCATGAAGAGTTGAGGCCACCCATATGATTGTTGTTATTTCCTTTTCAACTTCTTCCATGCTCTCCATGCTGTACCACCATGTCTCGTCCTTCTTGTCTCCGTGACCAACATTTCTGATTTCGTTCCACCATGCTTGCAGCTTTGTATCATATTTCACTACATCATCATTCTAGTAGTAAAAGGACAGGTATTCCTTAACCCATGAAACTATTGCAAACCATATATTCAATCCATCCACAACATAAGGGTAGTCTTCAATCATCAGCTTCAGCCCGTACGACATTGATGAGTCCACCACTGCCATACCCCTGTCAATTTGTAGCCACATTCAGGTAAAAATGTTAATCAAAATTCAAATGGTTGACACAAAGATGAGGCTTAGATTTTAATCAGTATTGATTACTATTTAGAAAACAAAGAGCACTAATCAGCATAGCATCATACCAGAGTTTGAATTCCATACATAAAACATTACAGTAAAGAACAGAACTGGCTGAAAGAAAAAAATTGTATACAGAGAGATATAATATAATTATAAGGAGATTGTTCATCTTTATAATAAATTGGGAGAATCCCAACATTGAAAACTGGTCATCGGACAGTTCACAAACCAAGTAATGATAGGTCAAATGTGCATAGTAATTAGATCATTGACCTAAATAAATTTTAGGCTTTAACACCATGGTGTATGTAAAACAACAATTATGATTACCTTTTCATGAGATCTGCAGGTAACCCTTGTTCGTCAAGCCTCCATTGCCTGTACACTACCGAAGAAATCTCCAAGGCAGACTTTCCGGTAAATGCTATTCTTTCAAGAATACCTCCGCCATTTATAAGAATCTGGCGAGTGAGAGCATTGATGTTGATTGTGTCCTGAAAGTGAGGGCTCAATAGCTTGTGAACGGGATGCATCACACTCAGTTGTCTGTTAGTAGAAATAATAAATGGTTCTGTAACTGCATGAGTCTTGAGCTTGAAAGAATCTAACCATTACAGTCTCAGTCTGGACTATATATAGAATGATATTGTAAATATCAAACAAATTCTACAGGTATTCTATTAGTTGTGGCTATTTGGGTTTTACCAATGACTGATAAGATGATGGTAACCGAAATCATTAACGGTCACGTACGCTTTAGCCAGCTACCATAGAGCTCCTTCTGTGCCTTCCTATTTTGGCGTAAACACCTTCCCAACACTTCCCCGATCTTCTAAAGGGGGTAGGCTCAACTCGATTGCAACTGACCTCAATGTGCTATCCTTCTTCAGGAAGAGAATTGAACGAGAAGCATATGTCTTGGTGATAGACAGCGCATTTATTTGATCTAGATGCCAGAATGAAGAGTCTGTTATCCCAAAGAGCCTGAAAATATCATATCCATCTATGAATACATGAATCTATAAAAGAAATTCCCATCTGAAGCCCCGAGTAGGCTATGAGTGAGACTTTTTTCCTCTACATAAGAGTTCATTAGATAATGTGTTCTACAAACCCCTCTCACATACTCAACTGTATGACTACCTTATTCAAGAAGCCAACTATTCCATTAAGCATGTGAATGAAAATCACCTATATAATTTACGAATTACAAAAACAACCAACCAACAACAAAAAAAATGTACTCAACAGACTAAGGGAACAAACTGGTCAAGTAATAATCCTCAAAAGGGCCAATACACTGGGACTGTCCATTCAACTCTTTCCTCCATGCACATTCCTCATCTGCACCCATTAATCCCATTTCTAGTAAGTTCAATTATTCAGAATCTGGTAGAAATCAAGCACAGAATAAGAAGATGCATGGGCGTGTTTGGAAGAGAAATACTCACGGGCTATAACTTGAGGAAGGGGATACTTGAACAATTTTTTTTCCATCTGTTGTAAGAAACTCTTTGATAAGCTCAAAGGGAATGAAATTTTTGGCAGCTTCCAGAATTGAGTTGTTGGGCAACTTTTTCCCATCGGAAAAGAGCTTCTTAATGTCTTTAAAGGAGTCGAACTCATTCATAGTTGGATCAAACAACGATTTGAGCTCTAGTACCGGGAATTGAACAATTGCCTCGAGGGAATGCGGAATTGAACAATTGCCTTGAACATCCGACTTCTCTTAGTCTCAAAGTCTTTTCAAACTGCAACTTAGGGAAATTAAAATATGGGTGACTAATAAGCATCTAATGACCGCCATTGCCATGAGCGAGAATAGCGAGATGAAAATTCACAAACCGTTTCAGTTTCATGAACCATTTTTGATCAACGATCAAACCTTGTTCAATCGTCTAACACCACAAATCCACGGTGAACAATAAGACACGGCGACGACTGGGGCTTCATTTCAAAGGGAAACGCCTTACAGCGTAACAAGTCTAATAAAAAGCTATAAAACGAGACCAAATGCCTTCCAATAACATAAACATCTCAACTAATCTTTCTTTCTAAAATCACTCGACCTTTCTCAGGCAAAGGTTGGGACCTCTCGAGGATAGTTGGATTTTGTTTAGGACAGGTCATCTTGTGAGCTTAAACTCGGCCTGAGGTAAGCATTTCAAAAATTATTCTGTTACATTTTTTTTAATTGACTTGGAGTTGTTAAAGCGAAGGCATAGGCTTTGTCTTATACTTCTCGACCCTCGTAAGAATGCTCACTTAGGTCTGTCCTTTTCTTATTCTAAGGGCTGCAATAGAGTCTGGCCATGTTGTATGCTTATGTTTAGGACTGTATTTGTTTATGTTTAGGACTGTATTCGTGTAGATCTGTCTACTTACACAAATTAAACTCTATCCAGAGACGACTTTACGTATTTCTGGGCACAAAAATCATTTAGATTTTAAAGTACGGTTAAGAATGCACAGAGTGATGTAAAGAAACAGACTGTAAATATATCAAGAACTGGAATCTTTTTGGTTAATGAAAATGTCTTACAGGGTTCATAAATTTCCTTATGCAAAAAAAGTGCTAACCAGCCAAAACTTCCATACCATTCTCCATGGTTCTTCATTATTTTTATACATTTTTTGGGGTAACTATTTAAATTATAAGTTTGTAACTAATTTCTAATTACTTAATAACTAAAACTGTATTTAACTAACTAATATAAAATCTGTTATATTAAGTCCGAGCAAAATAAAAAATATTAACTTCAGCCTAACACTATGCGTATACCTTCACATTTTCGATGTCGGCTAGGTGCACTTGGCCCACTTACTATGAAGCTGGGCACACGGAATCACCAAATAGATACAAAGTGTCGTGGTCCCATTAACAATCAAACCGTAGGCAGTTAATCGATATGAGGATGTTGACATGTGGTAATCAAATGTGAATGTGAATGATTATTGTAGAGGAGAACGAGAAGCCAGGTAGGGTTTAGGGCTTCTTTACTTCCATTGAGCTGTGTAATTATAACAAGTGGTGGTAGAGAGATTGATATTCTTGACTCTGCATGTGTAATACTTCCACCACATAGCTGTGATGACTGGAGCTTCTTGAAGTATCTTTCACAGCTTGTGCCATAATCTGAAATACAGGCTCCAAAAGATCTAGATGTGTCAAGCCAATGAAGACTTGTAAGAGCAGACCATCCACTTTCTATAACTTGTGCGTCTAGATTCAGAGATTTAAGCGCTGTCAATCCAGATAGCCTTTGCAAGCCAATATAAGTTTTTTTGGGTGAATGACAGGTTCAAACTTTCCAAATTTTGTAAGCCTGCCAAATGCTGGAGTCCATTGCCTCCAACTTCAGAATCTGACAAATCCAACTTCTTCAGAGAGGTAAGCCCTCTCAAACATTCCATTTCCTCGTCTCCAACTCTACAGGAATCCAAATTTAAGTTCTCCAAGTATGTCAAACCTTTAAGATGCACTAGGCCAGCATGTGTAATATTTTTATAGGCCATTTCAAAATCTTTAAATTCTGAAGTCCTTCAAGCTTTTGGCATCCAAGATTAGTTATACAGCATGACTTTATGTTGAGATACGTTAAAGCAACACGGCTTCGAGAAATTTGCAGCTCATTCAAGTTTGCCAACCCTTTTGCATGAAGAGCCCATGCATGGTGTATTCTGGAGACATATACCCAATTGTTCCTTCAACCCTAGTCAGAAGATGGCTTGGTCTTCTGAAAAAATTTCACCAGTCCGAAATATGCTATGGTAGGTCAGAGATTTTCATCTAGAAATGTGTTACCAGATCTGATATCTGTGTATAATAAGGACACGAGAATGTTGATGAAAACATGCAAAACCTCATGTTGTGCCTGTTATTATTTGGAAACGTGCTTCCCAATTCAGAAAAATATATCTATCCTAAATAAATGTGTGTCAAGGCTCCTGTTCGGCATATATGTGTTGTGATCTCCAAACTCAGGCAATTTTGTGCCCCTGATGGTTGTTACTTATTTCATTATGAGACAACTCAACATATTCTGAAACAAATTTCTTCTTTTTCCTTCCCTTGTATAGATATTCAATCTCCTCTGACCATTCTTTCAAATAACTATGTAGGAGAATGAGGAGACCCAGTATTAGCATCTTTCACCTCTGGCTTGGTCTGTAATACAGCATAACCTGGCTTCTCAAAATTTGTAAACTTTGCATCATACAAGCCATTAGCCTTACCATTGTTTCCAGCAGAATGGTCTGTTACTTTGCTTCCTTTTGCTGTAGGCAACTCCTGGAAATTTCTTGGCTTCCTCTTTATCTGTTTTTGTGGGGAAACATTAGCATGTTTCTTAGATTTAAGAGAGAGTTGTTGCATTGCAGATTTTTGAGTGAGGTAGAGTTGAGCAGGTCGATATCATTACAGTCTCAGTTTGGACTATATATAGAATGATATTGTAAATATCAAACAAATTCTGCAGGTATTCTATTAGTTGTGGCTATTTGGGTTTTACTAGTGATTGATAAGCTGATGGTAACCAGAATCATTAACGGTCACGTACGCTTTAGCCAGCTGCCATAGAACTCCTTCTGCGCCTTCCTCTGCTGGATTAAACACCTTCCCAACACTCGCCCGATCTTCTGAAGGGGGGTAGGCTCAACTCGATTGCAACTAGCCTTAATGTGCGATCCTTCTTCAGGAAGAGAATTGAACGAGAAGCATATGTCTTGGTGATAGACAGAGCATTTATTCGATCCAGATGCGGTATCAAGGCGTCATGGTGGTCCAGAATGAAGAGTTTGTTATCCCAGAGAGGTTGAAAATATCATATCCATCTATGAATACATGAATCTCACTGCTGCTGCAGATCAAAAGACAAGCCAAATTACAAGGAACAAGCATTGAGTTGGATCAATATACCTGCTCCACTGTTAGACCGTCGAGATTATTTTCGATGTGTGAAGAAGTAATAAAGCTGATCTAAGGACCAGACATCAAAGGTTCCAGTTTACTTCTCTAAGGAAAACTCTGTGAATTCAACCATTCACAACATTAAAATTATGTAGCCTAAGCTTTATTAAAAATAGAGAGGAGACATATGGGGACTAGAGGTCTGCTGATTACTTAGAGTCTCTGTATAACAAAAGGATTGACTCCGGCCAGCATCTGGCGCGCAAATTCTTCATCTTTCCTCCATGCAAATTCATCATCTGCACCCATTAATCCCATTTCCATTAAGTTCAATTATTCAGAATCTGGTAGAAATCAAGCACAGAATAAGAAGATGCATGGATGTGTTTGGAAGAGAAATACTCACAGGCTATAACTTGAGGAAGGGGATACTTGAACAATTTTTCGCCGTCTGTTGCAAGAAACTCTTTGACAAGCTCAAAGGGAATGCAATTTTTGGTAGCTTCCAGAATTGAGTTGTTGGGCAATTTTTTCCCATCGGAAAAGAGCTTCTTAATGTCTTTAAAGGAGTCGAACTCATTCATAGTTGAATCAAACAGCAATTTGAGCTCTGGTACCAGGAATTGAACAATTGCCTTGAGGGTATGCGCTAAGAAATCAGACATTTTTCAGATGCCCAAAATGCTCATTTCGTGGGACACATCTCGTAGCATCGACAGGCAAAATGCAGGGCCCTATGTCGCTGGAGAAACTATAGCAGCAATGGTTGTTGCGTCCATAGTTTTCTGAACATCCGATTTCTCTTATTCTCAAAGTCTTTTCAAACTCCAACTCAGGGAAATTAAAATATGGGCGACTAATAAGCATCTAATGATCGCCATTGCCATGAATGAGAACGACGAGACCAAAATTCACGAACCATTTCAGATAAGAATCTAATGACCGCCATTGCCATGAGCGAGAATGGCGAGACAAAAATTCACGAACCGTTTCAGATAAGCATCTAATGACCGCCATTGCCATGAGCGAGAATGGTGAGACGAAAATTCATGAACCGTTTCAGTTTCATGAACAGTTTTTGATCAACGATCAAATTTTGTTCAATTGTCTAACATCACAAATCTACGGCGAGCAATAAGACACGGAGACGTCTAAAGCAATTCATTTCAGAGGGAAACGCCTTACGGCGTAATTAATAGTTTTAATTTTTGTATTGTAAATTTTTATTGATAATGATATTCTCTTTTGGTATAATCACATCATTGTGATTTGAAAGAAGCTTCGAACCAGCTAATGCGGTTAGTCCAATGGTTTGGAAAGGGATTCACATTTTGAATTTACTCTTTAAGGTTTTTTTATTTTGTGTGTACTTTCTAAGTTTGAAATTTTAGCTTCTTTTATTTTTTTTGCCAGATTTTTTTGCTTTTTTAAATTTAATTGTTTTTGGTAAAGTATTCAAGAATATAATTAGGATTTTGCTTTCTAAATTTAATTGTTAATTTTTTGGTTTTTTTTTCAAGTTTCAAGAATTTAATTAATATTTCTTTAATTCAACATTGGATTTGGTTTAGAGCAGATAGAAGTATCCAAGAATGCAAATTATATTCTTGTTTCTAACTCTAGTGGTTATCTTTTTGCTTTTATGAGATTTTAAGAATGTAATTAATAGTTGGATGTGTTTAAGAAGTGACAACTGCTATCTTTTTGCTTTTTTGAATTTTCTAAATTTAGTCATCATGTGTTTAAGAGCTGACAGAGGGATTGGATATGCTTTAGTCGTCATGCTTTTTGGTAATACCTGTTATCACAAGTTATAAGAAATGTATTTTGATGCAAAACCTTTTAACTAGAAAAAGCCTACAAACATGGAAATAAATGAGCATTACTCATAAACTAATTGTAAAATCTTTAATTAAAGAAAAAAATTGAAAAAAATCATTATTGCTATTTAATATCTTCTATTTCTCTTCTATTTTTAAAAATGTAAAGATAATTTTATTTAGTTTTATGATTTCATTATTCTTTACACATTTTTTAATATAATTCTATATTTAATTATTTTTTTTATTATTATTAGTAATTTTATATTTTTCCATCTACTTAAGTTATATAATATTATCCAAATATATATTATATTTTATATTTTATTTATTAATTTAAAAAGTAAACTTTTAAATACTTTAATTTTTTAAATCGTATATATCCACTTTCATTCTATTATATTTATAATCGAATTTAATAAAAAATATCCCTACTAAATAATATACTTCATAAAAAAAATATAAAATTTCAACAAAAGTAACAAACAGATGGAGAGATGGGGTGTTGGCATCCTATCGAATAGTAAACTGATGTCTTTTTACCATATTAAACTCATGAATTTAAATCGATTCCTTATTTGTTTGTCACGCTTTTGTTGGAGTTTATCCATATCAGAAAATTTGACCAATAAGAGCACGAAAGAAGGATGCGTCACTGTATATATTATTATGTTCCAATTTCCTTAACGTGTATTGCGCTTTTCTCCCTTCTTCTCTCACGGAGTGGTTGTCTGCTGTGCTGTGGTCGTTTCTGTCTCTGCTTTGTACCTGAGTTGTGTATGCTATTTTTGTTTTATTTTTGAATTTAACGCCAGAGTGAGAAAGAGAGCAGAGAGGATTCTTCCTCAATTCCACGTAGTTTGATCTATAAAGGGAACTGGTTAAACACAACCTCCCTTCCTATTTGAATCAGTAGATCAGGTGAGAGATGTGGTCGTTATTTTGATATTTTGATTTGGAGTATTTAATAAGTAATTTGTGGTTTTGATTTTAGATTTTGTCAATTAATATTGTTTTGTTTGTTTTTTTTACTATCACCTTGCTGAGAGAAAGGAAAGAGTGCAAAGGGCTTGGCTAAAGGTCGAGCGAATACCGTTATGAAGCGAAAGGATTAATGTACCTTACAACAACTTAGTACTTCTCTATATTTACTTCTTCGCGGAATAACCTCTCGATTTAATAATTCTCTATATTTACTTCTTCGTGGAGTAATCTTTGGATTAATGGTGTTTAATGTTTGCTTAATTTGATTAAGATTAGAGTAGAGAGGATTAATACGTCTGAGAGCAAGAAAGAAATGAACAGAGCAGAGACGATCATTCATGAATTCCATGTCAATCTTTAAAGTAACAATCTCTGGATTAATGTTGTTTAATGTTGTCTTAATTTTCTTAATATCAGAGTAGCCAGAAAGAACAAAGTCGTTTGATATTCAAAGTAATAATCTCTTGATTAATGTTGTTTAATGTTTGCTTATTTTGCTTAAGATCAGAATACAGTGGATTACTGCGCTTTAGAGCGAGAAGAAACAGAGCAAAGAGGATCATTCACGAATTCCATGTCGTTCGATCTTTAATGTAGTAATCTCTGGATTAATACTGTTTAATGTGTTCTTAATTTGTTCAAGATCAGAGTATAGAGGAGAGCGAGAAAAAACACAGCATAGAGGATTATTCCTCAATTCCATGTAGTTCGATATTTAAATAATAATCTATGGATTAATGTTGTTTAATGTTTGCTTAATTTTCTTAAGATCAGAGTACAGAGGATTACTACGCCTAAGAGTGAGAAAGAAAAGAGCAGAGAGGATCATTCCTGAATTCCATGTCGTTAGATCTTCAAAGTAATAATCTCTGGATTAATATTCTTTATTTGTTTGCTTAATTTGCTTAAGATCATAGTAGAGAGGATTACTATTCCTCAATTCCATGTAGTTCGATATTTAAATAATAATCTGTGGATTAATGTTGTTTAATGTTTGCTTAATTTTCTTAAGATCAGAGTACAGAGGATTACTACGCCTAAGAGTGAGAAAGAAAAGAGCAGAGAGGATCATTCCTGAATTCCATGTCGTTAGATCTTTAAAGTAATAATCTTTGGATTAATATTCTTTATTTGTTTGCTTAATTTGCTTAAGATCATAGTAGAGAGGATTACTATGCCTTAGGGCTGAGAAAGAACAGAGCAGAGAGGATTATTCTTGAATTCCATGTCGTTCGATCTTTAAAGCAATAATATCTGGCTTAATGTTGTCTAATGTTTGCTTAAGATCAGAGTAGAGAGAATTACTATGCCTGAGAGCAAGAAAGAATAGAGCAGAGAGGATCATTCCTGAACTCCATGTCATTCGATATTTAAAGAAATAATCTCTGGATTAATATTGTTTAATGTTTTTTTAATTTGCTTAAGATGAGAGTAGAGAGGATTACTACGCCTGGGAGGGAGAAAGAATAGAGCAGAGAGGATTATTCCTCAATTCCATGTCATTCGATCTTTAAATAATAATCTCTCGATTAATGTTGTCTAATGTTTGCTTAAGATCAGAGTAGAGAGGATTACTATGCCTGAGAGCGAGAAGAGCAGAGCATAGAGGATCATTCCTGAATTCCATGTCGTCGGATCTTTATCTTTAAAGTTATGTGGTATGGTTTTAGTAAATACCGCTATGGCGCGTAAGGTACCTTACAACAACTTTTTAATTCTTTGAGGAGTGTTATCTCTGGATTCGCTTAAGAGTAAAGCAGAGCATAGAGGATCATCATGCTTGTGAGCGAGAAAGAGCAGAGCATAGCAGAGGTTGAATTCCATGTAGTTTGATCTTTAAAGCAAACTGATTAACCAAAATTTCCATTCCCCTTTTGGATCAAGCGGTCAGGGTATGTGGTATTGTTTTAGTCTTATTAATTCATTCATTAATTAATATATTTATCGTTTTAGTATCATTGTCTGTTTTTTTGGGTTGTTTTTCTTTCTTTCATCATTCTGTTGAGATAAAGAGTATAGAGGTCTGAGCGAAAGGCGGAGTGAATACCGCTATGCAGCCAGAGGCTTAAACATTCTTTACAATGACTTCTGAATATTTATCTATCTGTAATTCTTCAACGAGTTAATTCGGGATTAATGTTGTTTAATATTTGTTTAATTAGCTTAAGGGCAGAGCAGACACGATCATTACGCCTTAGAGCACAGTAGAGAGGATCATTCATGAATTGCATGTCCTTCGATCTTTAAAGCAAAGTGGAAAGGGCTGAGCGAAAGACAGAATGGATACTGTTATGGTGGCAAATGCTAAAGGTACCTTGAAACATCTCAATATTTCCTTATTTCTACTTTTTATTAGAGTTATCTCTAGATTTATGATATTTAATTTGATTAAGAGATTTCGAATTTTTGGAAATAAATAAATGCATGCATGCTGGACTATTCTATATTTCGAGATTTTTGGATTCATGATGTTTAATTGGTATAAATGAAATTAACTTTTTTTCCGGTGAAAAGCGAAAGATTCTAAACTTTTACGCAAGTGAATAACTCGTAACTTCTAGTTATCATAGTTTGCTTCACTGTATTTAAAAAATTGAATGAAAGTTTATGCAGTTTTCAACTAAGTAGATTATAAGATAACTAAACAATATCAATATAAAACAAAACAAAAAAAATGAATAAATGATTGCCGGTCTTAACGTGAGGACACAATGTTTTCTCATATTGTTGAAATTTAAGAAATATTTCTAATTTTGTTGATACTGTTGAAATTCTAGAAATATTGCTAATTTTGTTGATGGAGTGTTTCAATCCAAACCATATTGATTATTATATTATTGATGTGTGTTGGAATTCAAGAAACACAACACTCAGGGCTTACAAATTTCCGGTAGATTATGGTCGAGTTCAAGAGAACTATAAAATCTATTCCTCAAGGTCATGAGAATTATAGATAGAGAGGAGGAGTAAAAAATTGTTTAATTCTTTCGGATTCCCACCTCCACTGTTGTGAAGAGAAATTTCCTTCATTCTTCGAGGAAGACAAAATGTCTACATTTTGCTGCAGGCACAATCTTTCCCATGCTCAGGATGATCACGAGTTAAGCAAGTCATTTCTCTCAATTTGAATTATTTTAACATTCTTAAGCAAATCTTGTCCTTCAATCCTTGTTTTAAAGTTTTGTTTATAATTTTTTTCAGCACCTATGCATAGCATTTATAGATAATTTAGTTCACACATTTGAAATGCTGATCACTTCTTTGGAAGTATTGTTTATAATTATTTTTCTGCAACTATGGATAACATTTATTTTTGTATACTTTTGTTCATACATTTCAAATTCTGAGCAATTTTTTATATTTTTAGTTTCCCATTATACCTTTGTTCACACATTTGAAATTCTGAGAAATTTCGCATCAATATCCATCTCTCATCACACACAATTACAATTAGTCCTCACAACAAAAGCTAAATGGTTACAATTTCGAAACAGGATAGAGGCGGCTGGGGTAAGGGTCAGTGAGGAGGAGGCGAGTGCAGTAATGGTGAGGGTGAGGA
>APFE030843027.1:9781-49052 GCA_000404065.3 Pinus taeda | reverse complement strand
TTTGATTTTATTATGTCATTTGATTGCTTTCAAGTTTGATAGATTAGATTTTTCATTCATGCAATTTTAATTCATGCAAGTGCGTTCAACCGGTTGATTGTAGATTAGCGGTGCACATAGCCTTTTAATGACTAATGACATGATGGAATCATCTTGTCCTTCTGCTGATTTATTTCCTGAGTTCTAATTCCAGCATTGTTATTTCTTTCAGTTTTGTTTTGCTCATTTACTTTCATGCAATTTAGATATCATATTACTCCATTTGTTTATGATTACCTTCCTATAGCCAAGCGACTCAAATAGTGAAGAATCAGAATATTATTTGATGTAATATGATTTAGTTTACTTTTCTGCAAGTTAGTGATTAGATTACTCATGTCATTTTCGGTTACCTCCTATAGCCAGAGCGAGTCGAAATAGTGAGGGATTGAAGTATGAATTTGTAGTTTGATCTTAGTTTCATTTTATGAAATTTCATTTCATGCAATTTAGATATCATATTACTCCATTTGTTTATGATTACTTTCCTATAGCCAAGCGACTCAAATAGTGAGCAATCAGAATATTATTTGATGTAGTATGATTTAGTTTACTTTCCTGTAATTTAGATATCAGATTACTCAATTTGTTTATGATTGCCTCCTATAGCCAGAGCGAGTTGAAAGGTGAGGGGTCAGAATATGAGTTGAAGTAGTGTGATTTAGTTTCATTTTCTTACAGTTTTTGAATTGCTTTAAGTTCAATTTTCTTTTTATACAACAACAAGGATACTGGGTTTCATAGTCACTAGTTCATTGTTTGGTTGTTGCATTCTATTTTGATTAAAGTAGCTGCATATTTACACTTTTGTTTAAGTATTAATTCCATCAATAACATGTTTTAAGATCTTTTGAAGTGCTAAGTTTTGGAAGTTACCATTAGGGACATAGGCCTTGCCTTGAAATCTCTATCCATACTTGTCCTTTAAAAGTATTCTTAAGACCTTAGAATAGGATTTCCATTTGAATTAGACAATTTAGGAAACCAACAAGAACAAAACCCCAAAAACAACATAAACTATAAAACAACGAAGTAAGAAAAAGGTTAACTAAGCACATATGGTGCACCACAGTTCATCAGTTTACGATACTCGGATTGATAATTTATATAGTGCAATTTTAGACGTTAAATTGACTAGACACCACTAAGGATGCAAACCGGATTCGCGATAATAAGATATTTTGGGTGTTTATGGAGATGAACATCAGAATGGGGATTAATCGCAAGCCGTGGTTATCACCCACTATCTACAATAGCTTGCAAATTTTTGTAGGATTTAAAGTAGATTTCCACAACATATATCTCAAAGCACACAAGGAACCTGTGAAGAAGTGGAGTGAACTACCCTTCATCACCACCAATGATGTAATTTTCGATGTACTGGTGACATGGCCGACGGAGTGGGGCACCCCAAACATCACTGCCGTAGAGAAGTCTGTTCCGCAGAGGAAGAAAGAGGAGGCCAAATTGTGCATGGCGCAGTGGGCAGAAAAGAGAAGGTAAGAGGCAGCAGAAACAAAAGCACAGGAGGTACGAGATGTTGCACAGGAAATAGCCGAACAGAAAAAGGCAGCAACAATAGCAGCATAGAAGGTACCACAGAAGAAGAAAGACATGGAAAGAGAGGAAGAAGAGGGTGGCACAAACCCACAAACAACATCAACATAGTTAAAGCACTAGTGCCCAAGTGAGCAGATGAGGCCACACAAAAAGGTGAAAGCATCCAAGCTGTCGATCAACCCAATCACCCTTACTTAGGGTGATCTTCACGACATAGGTGAGACGGTGCACGACATCACCAACGAGGCCCTCTAGAACTTCGTGGAGGAGAATTAGATTGTGTTGGGAGCCCTCCGAGTGCAAATTCAAGAGTTGCAGGTGCACACTCCTCAGGTTGGTACTCTTTGTTGGTTGTTGAAAGGTGTCTTTTAAAACTCCTAATTGCCTCACGTTAGTTATCAACTTGGGTAAGTATTTTTGTTTCAAGAGTGTACACAATATGTGCATGCTATAAATTTAGAGAGTAATGTTTCTTAAAATGTAGTATAGATCTTTGATAGAAGAATAAACATATGCATCTGATAAACTCAAATTGCAATTATTAATGAAATATGACATCTAAGCTTCAAAACTCAATCCTCAACTGAAATTGTAATTAAATCTCACACAAGAAATTCAATTAACAATAGCATCAGCTGAGAGCATAGTAGCAATAACTCGTCTCTTCTTAGCTGATTCAATCTAAATAATACTCAATCTCTACGAAGTAATCTAGATGGAAATGATATCAATCTGAGAGTTCAATAGCAATAACCAAACTCCTTACAGTTGATTAAATGAATCCAAATAATTATCTAAGTAACTTAATCTGCAATGAATGTAAACAGAATCAAATGACGGTGCTATAAATCATATAAAGAAAAGACATTCCTTCAATACAGGAAAGTAGTAAAAAACACATAAGATGGGAAAATTAACAAATTAATCAAACTTGAGAAAATCAGAAAGATATAATACAGAGAAGTAGCTTAATCCACCAGAGGCGAGGCCCTTAGCCGCCAGTGAACACTGCTAAGCTACTTCAGATAAGGTAAATGAACAACAACCTCGAATTATATATTAATCATTGAACTTGAGTGACATTACAATATAATCGCGTTCTCTTGACAACGCAAGTCTGTAAATTAAAATTACAGTTTGAAATAACAAGGATTGATCCCCTTTCCTCCTATCCTATCCTATCCTATCTCTAATAATCTTTATAATAATCTCTCCCTCTCTTTGATCTCTTTTTTTACTTAAATACACAGAGAGAAAAGAGAAGCTACAACCGAGATGATTACAATATGATTCTCATTACAAAATTGGATTGTTCACAACAAATTAATCAGCAAGATCATACCTGAAATATCTTTCCATCAACATTCAACAGGAACAATTCGATTTTGGTATTGCAACCAGGATAATTTGGAAACTGGCCGTAATAGTGAATCTGAGAAAAAGTCTTCAGATAGCCTTCCGTTTTTCTTAATACATACCAAATTTGGGAAAATTGCTCATCAAAAAACTAATTTGATCTATTCTGAACAAAACACGTGTTTCGGAGTTTCCAAATTCTTCTCCATTTGCCCGAAACGTCCAATACAAAACTGTCACTTCTTATTCCAGCGATTTCTGAGTTGGCACATTTAATGATGAGTTGGAGATCAAATTTGCAATATGGAAAATATCTTGGAGGCTAAAATGGTGAGTGATGTTACAACAAATTTATTAATAAACCATCATTGGTAAAATCATGCATAATAATCATCATTTTATTAAAAATAAAGGAGAAG
The DNA here is from genome assembly GCA_000404065.3 of Pinus taeda. Lineage (NCBI taxonomy): Eukaryota > Viridiplantae > Streptophyta > Pinopsida > Pinales > Pinaceae > Pinus > Pinus taeda. The sequence goes on along the minus strand of APFE030843027.1, from coordinate 45,678 downwards.
AAGTAATATTTATCCATAAGAGCATAGATAATTATAAAATGCGATTATATGATAAATCATGATAGATGACGTGATAAAGAATGGTAGAAATGGATGAAATAAGCATTAAAGAGTGATAATAATAATGACAAACTAGCGGCCCAATATTCCCCCAAACTGAATATATTGCATGTCCTCATGCAACCCAAAGACTCTATATTAACCAAGCAATAATACAAAAATTGGTTATCACAACTCATGAAATGGATGGAACAAATGATTTATTCCTCAAATAATGAATATTCAATTTTAGCAATGTTGATGAAAGTGTAACAATTTTTGCATTGACGTTCAACTATATGTATATGAAGTTGCAAAAAAATATGATATATGTAACAACAAACTCCGTTAACCATTTTCTCAAAAACTACAAACCATATTTTGCTGAAATTTTTCAAGTAGATTTCTACTATATTAATGCTTCTATGATCCAAAAATCAGATTGTTTTGATATAGGGATAATGAGATATAAGAAAAATGGCTGTAGGTGACAGTGCATGATATCTGAAATTTGACAAACTAATTTAACTTGAAATTTTCTAGGTTTGAGTATTTTAATGATACCTCTTTGTTATCCAAAACTCACAAGAATTCAGTTCATAGTTTTAAAGATATATGCCAATCAATTTCTGCACTGTATAAAAATGAAATTGTATTCCTTAAATGAGAAAGAAAGTAGAAAACATTCATCATGTGTAGCAATTCCTCCCCCAAAGTGGAGAATTAGCATGCCCTCATGCAATGCTAGAAAACAAATTGAGGTGGTCGCTACCATCTTTTGAAATCTATGCTTGGTGTAAAACAACATGGAATAAAGGAGATGCTGAGAATGAATAAGAAGTTCAATGGATGATAAATAATATAAATGGCATGATCATAATAAATAAATAAATGAAAGGAACACTCCCCCAAATTGGAAGAATCTGTCTTTGAAAAATGGGAAGTGGTAAAGATGTGGAAGGAATGATGGTAAATAATGCTCAGTGGATTTTCATAAAATTCTCCTCAATTCTTAATAAACAAAAAATTATGCTATTTTACCTCAAGTTTTACCTCTGAGAAGAAGAATGTGGAATGACATGTATGGACTGGCATTTGTTGAAGCTAATGTAGGCTGAGTGGATACTGAAAGTGATGAAAAAGGTGAAATCCAGGCAAGTATATCATGTCTGAAAAATTGTTCGCATTTGCGAATTTCGCGAACCTCTTCTATTAGTTGCAATAGTGTGGTCGTGTTGTGAATAGAGTTCCACCCATACTTGTAGTTCTCCTGTAAACAATTCACTATTCGGAATGCAATTTTCTTGAATCCACTATGTTAGTTTTGAATAACAACAGATAAGATGCATGTAAGAATTTCAATAAGAAAAACTTTGTATAAATGCAATACTAATATCTTGTCAAATTATCAAGTTATGGCAGAGTTCAGTAATTATATCACATGCTATCCCATAATGTATACATTCCTTCGTCCAATTGGAAAAGGGATTCCATGACCATAAAGCATATGAAAGGTATTGTGCTGACGGTAAGGCAAGGCAATGAACAATACGATAGTAAATGAAGCAGAGTAGACATATCAATGACAGGATGGCGAGAGGTATGGTTATAATGACAACAGAGTGTGTAAACATAGTTATGAATAAAAGATAGGGCACTTTGGATTGATGATAAGTTAAGTGAAAAAAGAAAAAAGGACAGGAATATGCCAAAAAGATGCTTTGCTGGCAGTATTGCAGCTGAAAATGATGTGATTGATCATAAAACAATTTCTCATGCGTAAATGTTCAAAATAGGGAAAAATTAAGAAAATAACTTCTCCAACAAAAAAAGAGAATAAGAAAAGGGTATTATAGTAGTAATTGACAATAAGGTATAACTTCAATACCATAAGCAGAGCCTCTGCTACCAGCAAGTGTCCATAGCCTCGGCAGGGTTGCTTTTTAACCCGTATGAGCCAGGATCCTAAATTTATAAATGGAGAGTTCCAGTGCTGTTATACAGAAGAGATCAATGTGTTGGTGTGGTAACTAGATAACCACACTTCCATTCACTGGGATGTAGCAAAAGTGATCAGGTCGGCTCGTGATGAGACCGCTTGCTTCAAGGATATTTTGGTTATCCAATGGATCATAACCCTGGTGTGGTGGCCATAGTGGGAATGTTACTTCGCTACATCTTTATGAACATGGTAGGCTGGCTCTAAATGAGACACCCTATTCTCTATTTGTAGGCAAAATTTTGTTGTCTTTACACATTTTTATGATAAATAGAAGGAGGCTTAGTACTCCTTAAGAGTAGGGATGGTGAAAAAAGTTGAACATGTCAATAGAAAAAAATATACCCATAATCTCATTTATTATAGACAGAGAAAATTATAACCAGGAAGAGTGGAACTAGCATGGTATTAAGATTATCAATCAGTATCATGTACAATAGAAATCAATGGAGTAAAGTAGTATAAAAATAATTGTGTCCCTTTTGAAAAGAATCTATCATCGATGAGTTGTCCTATTAAAGATCATAAAGTGAATGATATTAACTCGCTTCAATAGAATCCATAATTCTTGTCCTCATAAAAGTAGTGTACTCCATGCCATGAAAAGGAATCAGTAAAATGTGGTTGAGATGAACTAGGAATAATCCCACAAGAGGAAGGAAGGGTTGTTCTCGAAAATACTCCCAAAGTGTTGTTCCCTTGAAGGAACAACAAAAACACTTGAAAAAATGTTGTTCCCTTTAGGGAATAGAAAAAACACTCGAAAATGTTTTGTTCCCTTTAGGGAACAGCAAAAACACTCGAAAAAGTGTTGTTCCTTGCAAGGACAACAAAGGAAATGCACACAAAAAAGTGTTGTTCTCTATAGGGAACAACAAAAAATACACACGAAAAAGTGTTATTCCCTGTAGGGAATAACAAAAAATGCACGTGAAAAAGTGTTGTGCACATGAAAAAGTGTTGTTCTATGTAGGGAACAACAAAAAAATGCACGCGAAAAAGTGTTGTTCCCTATAGGGAACAACAAAAAATACACACAAAAGGTGTTGTTCTTTATAGGGAACATCAAAAAAATACATGCAAAAAAAGGGTTGTTCCTTATAGGGAACAACAGTTGTTCCCTACAGGGAACAACAAAAAATACATACAAAAAAGTGTTGTTCCCTATAGGGAACAAGAAAGAAAAATAGGAAAAAAATGACAAACAATTATATCTACTACTCTAAGCAAATAAAATGAAATAAAAAAAACGATTGTATGTACAAGTTGAAAAAATAAATTCTTTACGGGACTAGTGTCCTTCTACAACGAGAATTTGCACGGTGGGGTCCTCATCATTCAATCGTCAATGGAGTGAAAACTACAATTTGAAGTAAGAAACACTTGAAACACAAAAACATAAGACAAATAAGAAAGAAACAACACTTTATTTAAAAACAATACGTAAATAAATAAATTAAGTTACAACAGTTATGATGTTATTTCCTAATGGAATATCAATCTGTCAATGGAAAAAAATATCTCTTGGGAAAATGTATTAGCAGCAGTGACATGAATCTTCAAATGCAAACCAATTCTCCATTTCTTCTGTTATGAATCTGTTAGGTAATGAATTGGATGAAATGCCTTTGTTTCATTAAAATTTCTTTCAAGAATCGCTCGTCTGTAAATTGACCTTCTTTATTCTCTTAAGACCTGCAAAAAAACGAGTGTCTACCTACAATAAAACAATAAATCATGGAGAAAGAGAGGTGAACAGGCTCCCCTAATCCAGGAATTATACAAAAAACTAACAATTAGTTTCTCTGTAAAACAAATCCACGGAAAAAATAACAAAGTAAAATTTATTTGTCACTTGCGGGAGAGCAGTGGTCGACCATACTAACTAGCAGTGTTTTAATCGCAACTCCTTTGTTTTTGGTCCAATTCGAGTGATTCAAAAGCCCAATGAGAGCTCATTCAAATTTATATCACTTATAGAAATAGGTTTTAAAATTCCATGACATGATATGTCAATTTTACTTAGAACAACATGCATAACAAAGTCATTTTCAATTTCCCCACTTAGAACAACAGTGGCTATTTTAAGCATAGCCTTTTCATTTGATGACAGATTCGAATGATTCAAGTTGGAAAAGAAATTAGATTAATTTATTTATATTCAATAGAAATATTTTTTGAAAATAAAAATAATTGATGGGTCAAATACTCTAGTGAACAACCGGAAAAATAGAGTTCTAAGAATGCTGATTTACAATAGACAGTCAGTATTTTGGTCATAACTTTTTCATATGATATAAAAAATGAGTGATTTAAATTGACTTGTAAACTATGTTCATAGGGGAGTATATAATAGAAATAGGATTTCAGAATATAGTCATTTAGGCCTCCAAAAACTGATTGTCCCAACTCTATTCTTGAGCTGCCTACTGGACACCCAACCAATGTTTTGGTTATAACGTTTTTGTTTCAAATCCAAATTGAGTGATTCAAATTGGGTTGGAAATTATACATCAAGGGCTAAATAGGATAGAAACAGGTTTTAAAAATATTTCCTTTTGGTCCCTTGAAAAATGACCGTCTCAACTGTGTTTTCAGAAATTTCATCAAGCCCACAAGCCAAAAAAAATGATATTCAAGAAAATTTTCAAAATTGGTGATAAAAATGAATATGAGTGTTTGTGGAACTTGTTATTTTCAATATAATACATCTACATCAAAAAATAAATTAAAATATTTATCACGGATGTTTATTTCCACAGCATGTTGTGACAAAAACAACTATTTTTACATTTAAAAATGTGTTTATTTTATTTCCTTATTTATTTTATTTTCTACACTAACCTATTTTGATTTGAAAAATGAATATGATTACGTATAGGAGTACTTCTAGTGGAACCATTTTTGAAATAATGCCTCAAGTGTGTGTATACCCAAATTTGAAAAATGCATGTTAATGAATATTAGGGTATGAGAAGTTAACTTCCCTTGAAAAGATGGTGTCAAAAATTGTTGTAGTATGGAGTAATACTACAAGCAAATGATGGAGTGAAACCAATATTCAATATATCCTTTACTTTCTTGATTTCCCATAGCCATCATATCATGAAGTTCTTGAGCTTTTAAAACGACTTGTTGATGCAGACTAGAAGAAACCTCATTTTTTTCCATAACTTCTACAATTTTTTAATTTGAACCATTCTGAATCTCAATATGAGTTTTCTCCAATGGTGCATTTGAGATAGAATGGGTGGGAAGGGTGCATAAATTTTGTAGTTCAACACTGTAAGCATGTTGTACTGGTTTATTATGGTGAGGGTGTGGAATGAGTTGAGCAGGAAATTGTGTACGGAATGGAACATTTTGATGATGTAGTTGATTGGGTGAGTGGATGATTTTGATAGGCAAGAAAGATGTTGCAGAAGAGTTGGTAAAGAATATGGAGGATGTGTTTGTGCTACAAGATGATGGAGAGTAGTCATGCAATCATAAGATGAACCATGCCAAACTTGTAGACAAGATTTGTGAGGATTATATTGAGATGGACATGGTTGCCCTAATACATGAGTATTCCATAATGGATTATGAAAGTAAGAGAATAGAGATGAAGTGTTGTGAACCATACATGTAGGCCATGATTTCCATGGTTTTGACATTGTTTCAGCTTCCTCATCTCTTTGATATGCTACTTCCATCCTAGATAAGGAAGAACAACTATCTATGGGGTGCTCCTTTCGGTAATGAGGGAAAATCACTTCTTCAATTTCTTGATTTTCTTGAACCTACAAAACATCCAATTTTGAATTTAGAGAGTTAATAAAATCACATTTAAAATTTTCAAATAAAAAATTGATTTCAGCTCTTATGTCTCCTGTTCTTGTAATAGATTTGGAAAAGAAATAAGAAAATTCTCTAGAATTCTTACCAGCCTTTGCAATTCCTCTTGAATACCTTATGCACAATTCACAAACATCATCATATTATAACTAAAAAAAATCACCTCTTCCTATCAGATTTAAGAGTCTAAAAATTCATCCTTGATTCCTTTAAAAATGAGTGTTTTTAAGATCTCTTTTTCCAAATACTTATGCTTTGATTTTTGAAGGTTATAATGGAATTGCTCTACATAGTCCTCCAAGCTTTCATCTTCCCCTTGTATCATATTGAAAATATCTTCATCGACCTCGCAATTGTCTTGGTACATCTTTAAGAATACGTTCTTCATGTCCTCCCATGTTTGGATGCAATTCCCACCTAGACTCATGAACCATCAGAGAACTGCTCCTTTTAGAGTAAGAGGAAACACTTTCAACCTTTGATCGTTAGTACAATAATCATATCCTCTACTAAGTATTTCAAACTCAAATAAGAATGTATCTGGATCTTCATTTTTCAAACCATGAAAATTTCATAGAGAAGATGGGGGAATTATGTGCATTTGTGTCACTCCTCCTAGATCTTTGATAGGGAATTCAAAAGTTACAATGTGAGCCATTTCTTAACATAATAGAAGATGTTTCTCATGTGTTTCTTTGAGGCTCCTCCTTCAAATGTTCCTGTCAATTGGCTAGTGAAATGGGTGGTGCTCACATCACCACTTGACTAGAATTATGATATTTGTTTCACAAATTCTACCTCTAAAATTCCTACTTCAATTTCTACGCAATTCTGCTGGAAAGCGGGCGGAGGAGCATGCACTTTACTTGTTCATTATGTAGGTTCTTACCTTCTGTTTTTAATACCCAATTCTTTCACATCAAACACCTACTTCAACTTCTACGCAATTGTGCTGAAAAGTAGGTGGAGGAGCAAGAACTTTACTTGCTCGTTACGTAGGTTCTTACCTTCAGTTTTTAATACCGAATTCTTTCCCAGCATCAAATATTAAACATACATCACTCTCTGTGAAATGGCAACACTCTCCCCGCAATAGCGCCAAAATTTTGGGTGCTAAAATGTGTCTTTTAAAACTCCTAATTGCCTCACATTAATTATCAACCTAGGTAAGTCCTTTTGTTTCAAGAGTGTACACAATATGTGCACGCTATAAATCCACAGAGTAATGTTTCTTAAAATGTAGTATAGATCATTGATAGAAGAATAAACGGATGCATCTAATAAACTAAAATTGCAATTATTAATGAAATATGACATCTAAGCTTCAAAACTCAATCTTCTACTGAAATCATAAATAAATCTCACACAAGCAATTCAATTAACAATAGCATCAACCGAGAGCATAGTAGTAATAACTCATCTCTTCTTAGCTGATTCAATCTAAATCATACTCAATCTCTATGAAGAAATCCAGATGGAAATGATATCAATCTGAGAGTTCAATAGCAATAACCAAACTCTTTACAGTTGATTAAATAAATCTGAATAATTATCTAAGTAACTTAATCTATAATGAATGTAAATGGAATCAAACAACTGTGTTGTAAATCATATAAAGCAAAGATATTCCTTCAATACAGGAAAACAATAAAAAGCACATAAGATGGGAAAATTAACAAATTAATCAAACTTGAAGAAACTAGAAAGATATAATATAGAGAAGCAGCTTAATCCACCAGAGGCTAGGCCCTTAGTCACCAGTAAACACTACTGAGCTACTTCAGATAAGGTGAATGAACAACAACCTCAAATTATATATTAATCATTGAACTTGAGTGACATTACAATATGATTGCGTTATCTTAACAATACAAGCCTGTAAATTAAAATTACAGTTTGAAATAACAAGGATTGATCCCCTTTCCTCCTATCCTATCGTATCCTATCTCTAATAATCCATATAATAATCTCTCCCTGTCTTTTATCCCTGTTCTGATTTAAGTACACAGAGAGAAAAGAGAAGCTACAACCGAGATGATTACAATATGATTCCCATTACAAAATTGGATTGTTGACAACAAATTAATCAGCAAGATCATATCTAAAATATCTTTCCATTAACATTCAACAAGAATAGGTTGAATTTGCTATTGCAACTAGGATAATTTGCAAATAGACTGCAACAGTGAATCTCAAGAAAATGTCTTCAGAGAACCTTCCTTTTCTCTTAATACAGACCGAATTTGGGAAAAATACTCATTATGAAACTAACTCGATCCGTTCTAAATGAAACCCATGTTTCAGATTTTCGAGATTCTTCTCCATCTTCCCAAAACGTCCAATACAAAATTGTCACTTATTATTCCAACGAATTTCTGAGTTGGCACATTTAATGATGAGCTGGATATCAAATCTGCGATATGGAAAATATCTTGGAGGCTAATATGGTGAGTGATGTTACAACAAATTTATTAATAGACCATCATTGGTAAAATCATACATAATAATCATCAATTTATTAAAAATAAAGGAGAAAACATAATATTTATCCATAAGAGCATAAATAATTATAAAATGGAATTATATGATAAATCATGATAGATGACGTGATAAAGAATGGTAGAAATGGATGAAGTAGGCATTAAAGAGTGATAATAATAATGAAAAACTAGCGACCCAACACTCTTTTGACCAACCTCATAGCAGGGATAGCTGAAACTGAGCAAATGTTGCATGCTCGAACAATCAACACAATAGTGCTGCCAGAAGGGGCACTAGTTACAAGAAATGAGGTCGACAAGGCTACAGTTAGTGCATTGAAAGACATCAAGATCAACGTGGCTGCGCTCCCATGGGAGATGCTTTATGTTCTACAGGATGGGATTACTACAGAACTACGGGCTAGGGAGAGCTGCGTTGCAAGTTTTGAGTGAGCAGAAGATCAATATGGAATAGTTGAGCTTGCAACGTGACGAGGTCGTGTCACAGAACCGACAGATGTACAGGTACTTGAAAATGCCTACCAGATGGTCCCTAAACTAGCCATCCCAGCAGAAGTGCCAGCAAAGGCGTACATCCAAAGATTAGCAGCAGGGGTGTGTGAGGTGTGAGAACAAATGGCCAAGGTTTAGCTGGAGCTAAACCTTCAAATAGTAAATTTGTTGTTGAAGGTGCAGCCGTCCACCCCACCAGGATGTTGGAAGAATCATTCAAGGTCCTAACTAATCTGTAGGAGGACCCTAACATCCAGTGCTTAGAGACAAAGGCGTGTGAGCTCCAACAGTAGTATGAAAACGTCAAAGGGACCGCGTAGATGGTGGCCCTCACTTAGAGGCTCACGCGGATGCAACAAAGCAAATCACTGAAAGAGCAAGTGGATGCAACACGGCATAGAGAAGTAGTTTTGAAGGCATGCGTTCAGCCTTGGATTGATGAGGCCTTCATCATTACAACAACAATTGAAGGAAATCTCGTGCAAATGCAAGGGACATAGGAACAGATGCAGGGAAGCAGTTCCGGCACCACGGTGTCGGAACAACATGTATAGGAGATTCAATATGCAATCGCTCAGTGCATTGCCGACCTTATAGTTGTTCAAGCAGAGTTAGAGGGTCTTCGTGCAAAGATCTCCACACTGACGGAATGACTAAAGGGTGAGTCACGGTGTTTGTGTTGGGGGCCTGTTGGGTGTGGAATCCCCCTAAGGCATGTTTTGGAGCTTAAAGCCCAAGTGTTGACTAAATCCATTGCAAAGACTCCGTGAATTGTGGGCGTGGAGTGTGATGTAGTAATACAGTCATAGGGTTGTCCGCCCTTGTTTTTGTAATGTAATGTCAGTTCGAAAGATCTACCCATGGTCTATGAACCATGGGAGTGTATAAATAAAGTGAGGCTCTAAGTTTAAGAGCGAAATCAATCTAATCTGATGGAATCAATCTAATAGAAGGAATAGAAGCATTAAGTTGAAGTGTAAGTCATGTCTTTGGGTCGTAGAGTAGGAGAAGGCTCTGCAGCTGAGTGCGCAAAGTCATAGTAGTCCGCAGCTGAGTGCGTAGGGTGGGTTGAGTCTGTAACTGTTGGAAGGATTAATAAAGAGAAGTTTTTCCATATTTCTATGTATCTTTTCTTGTTTATGCATTATTTGGTATGAATAACAAGTTTACTATTTATTTACTACATGAACTCATATGAATTTGTTGAATGAGTTAATATAATATAAAACATTGTTTTATGCGAAGATATCTAACTGTTGTAAGAAGGTAAGTAAGATCACAGGCATGATTTAGAGGAATAGTGTAGATCACTGCTCTAGCAACGTGAAGGCACCACAACCCCTGGTTAGGGTTGCACAAAGGCAAGTACATTAGGGCGCGAAGGCCAGGGAAGTACGCAAAGTAACCTGCTCGAAGAGACTCAAAGTTGGACCAAGTCAACCCCTTAGACATCTCAAGGGTGTGAAAACCTGGTTCCAACACCCCCCCCCCCCATACTAGTTCAGCTGAGACCTCAATCTGCACTCTATGGACTATTGCCAAAAGGGACAGTAGTATAGGGATTTGTTTGGCTAATTAACTCCGAACCTAGGTCAGGCCCCAACAAGCCAACAGGTCAATGGTATTTTGTAGATCTGGTTAAGGGAACTACGGTTATGTTCTTATCTAGGGTTAATGGATTGGGGTTTATGGATGCTTCGACATGTATATATATGTATTGTAACATTGAAAGGATCATAATGAAAAATAAATCTAGTAGTCTTGGTTTTTGGATCTAGGGGAAAGTATCTGTTTATATTTGTTTTATGTGTTATGCTCTCGCCATTGTTTATTTTCTGTTTTTAGAATTTGTATGTAGGTATTTTTTGTATGGGGTTAAAAACCTACAACCCTCAAACAACCCCAACTGGCCTCCTATGGGGTAACCACGTTATCCTCCACCTGGAGGGCAACCTGTTGTTAGATTTTATCATATGGTTGGAGGTCAACCTTTTACTAGAACTTATGGTCAAATACCTCATCCTGGTCCGAGTCAACCTATTGTAGGTCAACCTTTGCTTGGTACTCCTTATCTTGGGATGAACACTATTTGGAACCTTGGTTTTTCTCAACAATTTTCTCGACAAGTGCCAGTCTATCAACCTGATCAGCCTACTTGACAATATATTCCTCAAATACCTATTCCAAGTATTTTCACACCGGTCCAGTAGCATGTTCAGGGAATTCTGCAAACAATTGTCCAACAACCTGTCCAATGAATTCCTCAAACACCTATTCAACAACCAATTCAGCGACCTGTTCAACAATTGGTTCAACAACTCATCCAAAGTGCACCTCAAACACCTATTCAGATATCTTTTTTTACAACCGGCCCAAAGTTCACCCCAGACACTGATCCCAGGAGTATTGCAAATGACCATTCCAGTTACCCCTCAAATACCTATTCCTCAAACCACTTAGGAAATCCCTCAAGTTTCCGCTTATACAATTGGTCCGACTGTCCAATATACACCACAGATTCCTATCAAACAACTTCCTATAGGAACAATGCAAACACCTTTTCAAAGACAAGTTTTCAAAGGACAAGTTTATCATGTTCCACCTTTTCAAGGACCAGTTTTCAAAGTCCACCTTTCTGAGGTCAAACTTTCCAAAACCCACCTTTTCAAGGTCAATTTATCCAAATTTAATCTGTTAAAAGTCAATTTGTTCAAGGTCAACCTTTACAAGCTCAACCTTTCCAGAGTCAACCATACCCTAGTCATACTTATCAAGTTCCTGTTCAACCTCAACCTGGTATGGTTCACCGTGGTTACCCTAGTGGACTTCCAATTCCAACTGCATATGCTATTCCAAGATATCCTGGGTCTCCTCCTCAAGCGATTGGTCTTAACGCAAAAGGTTATCAAACTTTACAGCAAGATCCCAACTAATAGTTACCATTTATTACAACCCTAGATTTACCTAATTTATCCCGGTTAACAAACGATCCTATTTATTATTACACTTTTTGGCTGATGATTCCCACCAAGTTACTGAGTGACATACCCAAATTTGAAGGAAAATTAGGAGAAGATCCATCCAACCATGTGATGACATATCATCTTTGGTGTGCATCAAACTCCTTAATCGATTATTCTATCTGTCTTTGTCTTTTCCAATGAACTTTAAATGGTTCGACAACCAAATGATACATTGAGCTACCTCACACCTCTTTACATAACTTTAAGTCTCTAGGAACAAAGTTTTTAAACCATTTTCATCTATTGATTCACTACGATACTGGTACCGAACTATTAACTTCTTTAAAACAACCAAAATCGACTCACATTTCTAATCATATACATGAATGGAGATGTAAATGTTAGTTATAATTTTTTTTAATTCCATATCATATTTTAGCTAAATGGTATAAGAAATCATTACTTCTCGTTATTACCAAGGATGTTGCTAAGGGAGGTGTCATCACAAAAAAGCAGGTAATTTCTCCTGTCCAATATTTAGACTTAGTCTATACCCAATCCAACACCTTGTATGAGAAAATCCCGAATTTACTACGCCAAACAATTTCAAATGATCCAATAGTTACAATTCCTATAGGATATAATTTCGTTGTTGGTATAATAGTTTATGTTAGTCAACAGTCTAACGGGAAAAAGAAAAATTCTAAAAGTACTAAGACTTTTCCATACAAGATTGACCCACTCAAAACCTTTCTCCAGAAGTTATCTCCGAAATTAATGTTGTAGAATCATCTACTAGAAAGAGTCAATTGCCTGGAGGTAAAAAAAGGGGAAAGGTAAATCAAAACAAAATGCTTCTCTGAAAGAGAAACCTGCTAAAAATGAACCTACTGATGAGAAAACAAAACATTGTTATCCTTGCCTTATTTGCAATGAGGATCATTATATGAAGGAATGCCAACATCAAGAGAAGGTTTCCAGATTCATTAAAGGTTCTCCAACTCTCGTTGTCTTGAAGGATCCATTTCCTTCTGAAGATAGAAAAATGGTTCCACATAACACATCCTCCTCTTCCACATCACAAGATATCATGATGATGTCTTTACAACAAGTTATGGTAGCTCTGAGATCAAACTATTACGAATCTAAGGGTCCCATGGACAATGGAAATGAGGCTAGTTCATTTGGTCAACCTTCTAGTTCAATTCCTCCTCGTCTTTCTAAACCATTAAAAATCAAGAAACCAAACCCTGACATGATGATTTTACCACCTCCCAAAGGCATGCATTGAAAATCTACTTTCAATCCACAAGCTAGAGCTACACAAAATTACAACATTGTTGAAGGCCTAGCTATGTCTTCTTCCACAATGTCAACTCTTGAGGTGCTGCAAACATGCCCAACAAAATGAAAGATATTCTTGTCAGCCATTGGAGCTATTGATCCACAAGATTATAATCTGATTATCTTTGATCTTGAGAGTCATATACCTAGACTCTCTCATCAACTAGCGTTCCAAATTCCAGTTTTTGTTAAAACCAGACAAGTGTTTCACACAGTTGTTGACGAAGGAGCTTCTATGTGTATTATGTCGATTTCTTGTTGGAAATATTTAGGTTCTCCAAATATCAATCAGTCACCTACCACTTTGAAAGCCTTTGATGGAAGAGGTTTTCGTCCTTAAGGAGTCCTAAATGATTTGCCCATAGAGCTAGAGGGTAAAATAGTTGCGATCAAAGTTGAAGTTGTTGATACTCAACTCGACTACAACATTTTTCTTGGTCAAAGTTGGACCTACATTATGTCAATAGTGGTCTCATCACTTTTTAGACTGATACAATTTCCCCACAAAGGAAAAATTGTCAAAGTAGACCAATTGTCTACTACACTTTAGACGCTAACTCTATAAGTAGCATACCTTTTTGTTGAAAAAATGAATACTCTTTATGAGGATATTGGTGTTAGTTTACTCAAAGACTCATCACTGATGGGAACCTTTGCGCTTCCTCCACTGAACTTTCCTTCTAATTTTGTTGAGGTTAACATGATTACATCAAGAACTATGGAATCCTTTCATCAGTGGATAGTTCCTTCAGAGTCTTAATTAACCTCCTATGGAAATGAGATGCCTTTGAGCCCATTTGGATTATCTTATTAGGAATTTCAATCATTTTCCGACCCATCATCTTTGGATATTTATTGAGTGAATATGATCAATGATGATTATTCTCCTTTACCTTGGTTAGAACCAGTTTCACTCCCTGATCCTTTCTACTATACATTTCCAACTGACAAAAGTATTATGGAAGTCATGAATTAGGGTGAAATGCCATGAAATGATTACCATCATCGTTCATATTTTCTACCTAACCGTGATAAAATCGGGAATGATTTTTCAACTATGTTTTCATCTGAGATTGTAGATAGTCCAGAATGGCCTATTTCAATTTTTCAAGCTAAATTTGAAAGGAATTTGGGAAACATATATACAACCATTACCATTCACATCTTAGTCAAAACATGAATTATTGAAAATATTCACATAGGCACCTCATGCTCATTCGAAGAAATTCGAACGTATAAATCCCTATTTTAAGAATTTTGCAATATTTTTGCCTGGTCCTATGAGGAAATGCCACCCAAGAATTGTTGTGCACGAGATTAAGACTTACCCAGATGAAAAACCTATTAGACAATTATTACATCTAATGTATCTGCAAAGTTCTGTGGCGATTAAAGCTGAGGTCGAGAAACTGGTCAAAGCAGGTTTCATCTACCCAGTTCACTTGACTAATTGGGTGTCCAATATTGTACTCTCTAACAAGAAGTAGGGAAACATTAGAGTACGTGTCAATTATAGGGATATTAATAAGGATTTTTCAAAGGACAACTATCTTACTCCCTATATCGATCAATTTATTGACGATTGTACCAGAAATGAAATGTTTTCATTTATGGATGAATTTTTTGGCTACAACGAAATCAACATACTCTCAGCTGATCAACATAAAACCACATTCATATTCCCATGGAGTAAATTTTCCTATTGAAAAATCCCATTCAATTTAAAGAATGCCGGTGCAACTTTCCAATGGGCTATGTCTTGCGCATTTCATGATATCAAGCATATTGTGCAACCTTTTTTGGATGAATTGCCATATCATTTGCTGAGACGGGAAGACCATCCAACATGTTTGAGAACTATATTTATCATATGTCTCACTAAAATATCCGCTTGAATCCACATAAATGTGTTTTTTGTGTGAAATTTTGTTAATTGCTAGGATTTATCATTCAAAGGAAGGAATTCATGTCAATCCACTCAAGGTTGAGGTTATTCTGAATTTGCCTCCTCCTAATTTTCGTTAACTCCAAAGTTTGCAAGGGAAAGCAAACTTTTTATGTCGATTCATCTAGAACTACGCTAATTTAACTAAAGGTTTTACTCGATTTTTGAGAAATGGCATCTCATTTACTTGGGATGAAGTGACACAAAATGCCTTTCAAGCACTTAAACATGCACTGACTCATACACCGCTGTTGCATCCTCCCGATTATCATCGAAACTAATTTT
Source organism: Pinus taeda (assembly GCA_000404065.3). Taxonomy (NCBI): domain Eukaryota; kingdom Viridiplantae; phylum Streptophyta; class Pinopsida; order Pinales; family Pinaceae; genus Pinus; species Pinus taeda. The sequence goes on along the minus strand of APFE030843027.1, from coordinate 30,273 downwards.
TATAGTTAGCTACATCATATGTCACTATTGGCATGGTTTTAGTTTAGGAAGATGAATTGAATGAAGAGCATGTGATATATTACTTAGGCATAAGTTTGACCAAAACTAAAGAAAAATATGCACATGTAGAGAAATTGGTCTTGGCAGTCATTCATTTTGTCCAACATTTTTGTCACTACATTCTATTGCACAAAACTACTGTGATTTTTTATTGCAACCCCATGGTTTACATTCTTACTAGATAGTTGCTAGGGGGGAAGTATTCCAATTAGATAGTAATCCTATAGGAATTCATTATGTCCAAATCTAAGAAATCAGTAGTATTTCTTGAACTATTATGTGACTTTCCTCGTACTGAGACAAAAAAAGTGGCAAAGGTTTCTCTTCCAGACGAATCTCTCTTTCTGATTAGTACTTTAGATCCCTGGTATGGAGATATCATCATTTATCTCCAGACCCAAACGTTTAGGCCAGAACTGAGTCTAACTGATCGTTGTTATATCTGATACCAATCTTAGCAATATAATATTGTTGGTGATACACTTTATCGTCATGGTGCTAATTCCATATTCAGACAATGTTTAACTCACGAGAAAGCCAAAAAGGCATTAAATGACTTCCATTGTGGAGATTATGGTAGTCATATGTCAGGGTTTTCCATTGCTCAAAATATCCTATGCAAGGGGTATTTGTGGCCTTCTATGTTCAAAGACTGTATAAATGCAGTCTAGAAATGCCACAATTGTCACGTCTATGATCAAAAAATGAATGCACACTCCTCTTCACCCAATCATTGTTGGCAGTCCTTTCACTAAATGGGGTATCGATTTCCTTACATGTAACCCTCACTTGATTGGGGAGCATGGGTACATTATCCTTGCGATAGATTATTTTATGAAATGGGCCAAGGTGATGCCTACATATAAGTATGATGGTGAAACAAAATCCATTTTCATATTAAATTATGTGATTTCTAGGTTCAAAGTTCCATAAGCCATTATCATGGACTATTGTAACCATTTTCAAAACTTTATGATGATTGATCTTACTACGAAGCTAGGCTCGTGTCATGATATTTCTACTCCTTATTAACCACAGGTGAATGACCAAGTAGAAGCTGTTAACAAGGTTTTAAATACCATGATTAAATGGATTATTGAGATTTATAAATGATATTGGCATCTAATGATTTTTATAGCCTTGTGGGCATACCATACCACAACAAAAACTTCAACTAGTTTTACTCCTTTCCAGTTCATTTACGGTGTGGAAGCAACTTTACCTATTAAATCTGAAACAAAGTCTTTGAAACTGGATATTGAATTATTACCAACCATTTGTTCCAAGGAAGAACATTTCTTGTACTTATCACGTCTCGATGAGACTCCATGATGTTGCATTAGCTAGTGAGGCCCAACAGGAAAGAGTTAAAGCATAGTATGATCAAAATGTCAAACCTCATTCATATGAAAAAGGTAATTTAGTCTTGGTATATGATCAAGAGCATAATAAATTAGGTTCTGGTAAATTTGAGCCTATGTAGTATGACCCTTATGTTGTAAAATGTGCAATTGAAAAAGGGGCCTATGAACTAGTTGATTATGACATAATTCCTTTGGGAAAGCCTAGAAATGGTCTTTACGTAAATAAATATTATGCTTAGATTGTTCAATGAAGAATTTGTATAATTTTGTACCTTATTTTATGCATGGCAATTTTTAGAAGTTTTTATGATTTTCCACTACTTCTCCTGCTTATCTTGTGTTACACTTGATTTGCAGATGTCGACACTCCCTAAAAATTACAATAGCTTCACTAATGGCGCCAGTCGTAGTACTAGGAAATCTTCTAAAGCCTAGGTCATTTATTCGCCCATAGATGAGTTAGTTTTTATTCATGGGATATGCCTTGGTCGAACAACAAATAATATTGTAGAGTATAGTGCATTGATTGAGCTATTATCGTACGCCATTTCATTTGGCATTCGTCAATTGATCATTATGTTAGATTCATAACTCATAGTATTACATCTAAATGGTGTTTATTTAGTTAGAAGTGCTTCCATGTTAAAAATATTTTTGGTGGTTCGTCTCTTGGAAAGAGAGTTTCATTATATTGAGTATCAACATATTCAAGACATTTAAACACATTAACTGATGCATTGGATAATTATGTGTTAAATTGACATTTCTAGAACATCTGTAAAGAAATAAATGCAATATTCATCCATATATTGTACAAGATAGATTGAAATAGAAGTAGTATCTTTCATTAGGTAAATTTCTGTTAAAAGTGTGGTTTTTACAAAAACTTCATCCAAAGACATGAGGCCTCGTGACCTTTATTTTCCAAACATGCCGGTACATCATCAAAAATAAAAAATATAGCCCTCAGACTAGTGACTATGCATGATGATGATCATGGTAGCATATAACAGTGTGAGCTAGTCATTGTAACAAGTAACTAATGGGTTCAGAAACCCCCACAGTATGCCTTTGATCGCGGAGAGGCAAGCCATCTATCTCGACATCTGAGATGTCTAGGGTCAACCTCTCAAGGTTGTGATCTAACTCAGTAAATGTATCTACTTGTTAGGTCCCTATAATACTAGTGTAACCCTTTATTGTTATTAGTGCAACCCCCTTATCATATTATTTTTCCCATATAGTCCCCATGTTGTTATTATTATGCCCCATAGAAGCCCACTATTGTTATTGTTGTGCCCCTAAAATATTATTGTTATGTAGTCTCTGATTGTATTAGGACCCCCTATACTCCTATATATGGAAAGGAGGTCTTGTCATTTGTATCATCCAAAAATTGTTCATTTATGTAATGTAAAGGAGGTGTCCCCCTCGAAGAGGATGATTTATAAGTCATTGACCTATCTTTTCTATCTTTTTGTAAGCTAGTTTCATAACATTTTTTATCATAGCTTTGGATTATAGGGTTTCGCTGCTCCAAATAGGTCATCATGGAATTTTCTCTATAATGGTTTCGCTACAAAGTTTCAGAAGCTAGAAAAAACCCATTTGAACCAGAATCGTTCTGAAACTCAAGTAAGATTTCCATCTCAAATAGGTCATCATGGCATTTTTGCTATAATTTTGTTTCTATGAAGGTTCAAACATTGAAATTAAACCCATTTGAGTTGAAACCTTGGTGACGCTTGGGCCCAAATCTCAAATCTTGTTTCGCTATATTTTCGTAGATATGATCCAAGACATTTAGGGTTTTTGCAGGCTCTCGAATTACATCCCAAATAGGTAACCTTGGGAAAATAGTCACAATTTTCTCTCTGAGAATCAGATTGAAATTTCGTAAGAAGTTATAGAAAGAAGATGAACTTTACTTCTCTTTGTATTGTTTTCAGGTCCAAATGCAAAAACAACGACACAAGGAACTTCGTACAAGTTCGCTTCACTGAAAAAGTATATAATTAGGTCATCTTGGGAGATTGGGCATAAATCTTTCATAGAGAATCCAATTTTGATCAGACATGTGGCATTGGAAGGAGGACGCAGAGGGATACCACAGGTAGCAATTCAAAACCTTGGAGATCCTAAATTTCAGAGATGCAATAGATTCAAGATCGAGATCCTAAAACCAAGAAAACGAATGATTCGAATCAAGAAAATATAAACACCTAGTAATCAAAATTGGATGGATGATTTGAAGAATGTGATCGACGCTAAGATAAATAGTTTTGTCTATGCCATGGAAGCTGATATCGATGGTATGGAAGCATATTGGAAGAAAGGCATGGAATATTTTAAGAAATACATGGAAGGTTTGAAGGAAGGTGGGACAAAGTTGCTACAAGAAAGGCCTCCTAATGGTGAAAAGGTAGTAGAGGAAATTCATGATGAGAACAAAAGTAATGTTAATCATGATTTCATAGAATCTAATGTTGGATTCAAGACCCAACATATTCCAAAGATAGATATGAGGAAGCTTGATGGCAAGGATCCCGTAACATGGATACTACAGATGGAGAAATATTTTGATCTATATAATGTGAAAAACACACAAAAGGTATGTATTGCATTTTTATATTTAGAACTGAATCATTTTGTATGGTATAGATGGATTTGTTGTCATAAACAAATTTCCACCTGGTCAATTTTCGTAGAGGAAATGATAGCACATTTTGAGGATACAAAGAGAAACAACTTCTTTAGCAAATTGATAAATCTCAAACAAAAGGGTTCAATGGAAGAGCACATTGAGGACTTCCAAAAATTGAATATAAGGGTAAATGATATTCTAGAGAAGCATATGATTGAAGTATTCATAGGGAATTTAAAATCATACCATCTAACACGAGTTTCAACTTTGGGATCTTGATTCATCGGAGAAGGCATACAGGTTGGCAAGAAAAATTGAAAGCAAAATTATGGCAAACTATAAAGAAGCCTACCACTCATAACTATAAATATCTAACTGTTGTTGTTCCTAGCCTTTCACCACCTACAATGTTGACAACAAAAAAATTGGAAGAAAAAAGAGAAAAAGGGCTTTATTACAATTGTGAGAGAAAATACACTAAAGGTCATAAGTGTGTTGAGAAGAAATTAATTTACATAGATGGGGAAGAGGAGCAAGAAAAGGAACAAGAAACATCAAAGGAGGAGGATATACACCACGAACCAATCCCAGAGAAAGAAGAAATGAATCTAACCATATCTTGTAATGCATTGACAAGAACTCAAACTCTCAAGATAGAAGGGCATATCAAGAAGAAAAAGGTAATAGTGTTGATTGATTCGAGTAGTACCCATAATTTTATTCATTGTAAGATAGCCAAGGAATTGAATTGCTTCCTATATCCAGCACCTGAGTGTAAAGTAATGGTTTCAAATGGAGGAACCATAAATTTCTCTGGAAAGTGCCATAATATCAAGTTATCCATGGGAGAATATGTCTTAAATAGTCCAATGCTTTCCATTCCAATGGATGGTGTAGATGTTGTACTAGGAGTCCAATGGCTACAATCTTTGGGTATGATAGCTTTTAATTTTCAAGAACTTTTCTTGAATTTTTTTTGGGAAATAAAGAAGTTGAATTAAGGGGTATGGCAAAGAAACTGGGAAAGATAATTATCTGTAACAACATGAAAAATCCTTTAAAGAAATAACAACGAGGTGTAATTGCACAACTATGTTCACTAGAGGTTCATGTATTTCTCCAAATCTCCAAAACATTTTGGACAATCATTCCAAGGTATTTGAGACTCCCAAAGGCCTCCCACCTATTCGTGATCATGATCATGTTATTCATTTGATTCCAGGAAGTGTTCCCCCAAACATCAGGCCTTATAGATATCCATATGCTCAAAAGAGTGAAATTGAACGCGTGGTTGCAGAAATGCTAGAGGTTGGTATAATTCAACCTAGTCAAAGTTCTTTCTCTACTTTAGTGGTATTGGTACACAAGAAGAATCGATCATGGTGCATGTGTCTAAATTATAAGGAGCTCAACAAGCTTACTATTAAAGATAAATTTCCCATTCATGTCATTGATGAATTATTGGATGAATTACATGGAAAAATTTACTTTACCAATTCGGATATTCATTCAGGATATCATCAAATCAGAATAAAAATTGAAGACATTCCAAAAACACCATTTAGAATTCATGAGGGTCATTATGAATTTTTGGTCATGCCTTTTGGCTTTACCAATGCACCTTCTACATTTCAAGGTTTGATGAATTCCATTTTCAAACCCTTCCTTAGAAAATTTGTGTTAGTATTTTTTGATGATATACTAATCTACAACAAGTCTTGGAAGGATCATGTTCAACATGTTGACAGGGTGCTCAAACTATTGGAGGAGAAACAATTATATGCAAAAAGCTCCAAATATTTCTTTGGAGTAAAAGAGGTGGAATATTTGGGTACACAGTTAGCTCATAGCTCATCTTATCATCTTCAATCTGATGGGAAAACTGAGATAGTGAACAAATGTTTGGAAGGATCTTCGTTGCTTTGTATTTGATAAACGAACCCAACAGGTCAAGTGTTTGCCTCTAGCTAAATGGTGGTATAACACTTCCTTCCATACTGTAGCAAAAATGATCCAATTTATGGCACATTATGGGTATCATCCACCATCCATAACGTCATCTTTAAAAGAAAATTCTAAGGTTCAAGCAGTGGAAGATCACATCGAGCATCAACAACAAGTTCTCAAACTCTTAAATAATAACCTCACTTTGGTGCAAAATAGAATGAAACAATAGGTAGATCAACATTGCAGTGAAAGAAGTTTTGATGTAGGTGATTGGGTATTTCTATGACTACAACCGTACAAACAAATGTCCCTCAAGTAAGCTAAGAAGGATAATAAATTATCACCAAAGTATTATGGTCAGTACAAGGTATTACAAAATAGTGGTACTATGGCATATAAATTGGAGCTTCCTACATCTTCCCGAGTGCAACCAATTTTCCATGTTTCATGCTTAAAGAAGGTTATAGGTGAGAAGATTCCAGTTCAAACAATATTGCCATAAATTGACAAGGAAGGAAAAATAATATTGGAATCGGAAGCAGTCACAAAAACAAGAACTTGAAAGCTACGAAATCGATAAACTTTAGAGTATCTCATCATGTCGAAGAACTTACCCACTAAAGATTCCACACGGGAGGATGAGAATTTTATACAGAAGCATCCAGAACTACTCAAGCATTGAGGACAACACTTTTTGAAGGAGAGGGGCATGTTAGGTCCCTATACTACTAGTGTAACCCCTTATTGTTATTAGTGCAACCCCCTTATCGTATTATTGTGCCCATATAGTCCCCACGTTTTTATTATTATGCCCCATAGAAGCCCACTATTGTTATTGTTGTGCCCCTACAATATTATTGTTATTTAGGATCTGATTATATTGGGACTCGTTAGACTCCTATATATAGAAAGGAGGTTTTGTCATTTGTATCATTCAGAAATTGTTCATTTGTGTAATGTAAAGGAGGTTGCCCCCTTGAAGAGGTTGATTTCTAAGTCGTTGATCTATCTTTTCTATCTTTTTGTGAGCTAGTTTCATAACACTGCTACATTCAGGTTCGACAATGTGGGAGCTGTTGCCTGATCACCATGCCTATCATATTTTCATAATCATTTCAGTCTCATCGGGGCCACATTTGCATGATCATTTTAGTCAATTATTTTTGGATGCCAAAAAATAATAAAAGATTCAAAAATTTAAAAAAACCAAAGTTTAATCTTTAAGAGCAGTTTCATCAGTGCAATGTTGTATCAACTAGGTTGCATTGGTTTTGCCACCTCACTTATGCCCATACAGATAAAATTCCACCCGATGGTGCGGAAGCCCAGTGAAGAATTAAATATCATCAGCATCAATGATGAGCATATGGTCTCCAACTATGAAATATTCTTCTTGGACATTCCACTTGCCCACCATCCACTCCAGAAAGTATAGATGGGCCTGCATGCCCAGAATGGTGAAAAACTTGTACAAGCCACACTTTGTTAATGCCTGTATGGTCTCTAGGTGGTTTAGAGCAGCTATGTCTTGTTCTTCATGCTCACATTCTCTCCACTCCATCTTTACAGCTCAAAACCCTGCAAACAAACATAAAAGATCATTGTAAACAATCATGGTGAAAATTTGCAAGAAATTTAGGCATTTTCTATTTTATTTTTTATGCCCTCGGTGCTATGCACAACTGACTGTGTAGAATGGTGTGTATGTGTGTGGTTATCTCCGTAGAAACTACGTACATTGTGATTTTCAGTGTGAAAACCACGACTTATATGTGCATGCCCAATAAGGGTTAACTGTGTACAATGAGGGCGATTTTCAATTTGAAAGCCCTCCCCCAGAAAAACCAAGTACATGGCAAAATGAAAAATGAAAACGATTAAAACGAAGATCTCGAAGAGATGATTTCCCTGGAGAAGACAACTCACAATTTCATCTAATGGTTTGCCCACAATCTGCCTCTGATGTTCTTGGTGAAAAATGAGCTTGATCACTCTCAAAGGGTAAAAAACACAAATGGTAAAAATGTTTTTACTTTTTGGGTTTTTATATGCTTTTAGGCCTATTAAAATATATTTTTTTTCCTATTATCCCTTAACATCCAGATTTATAATGTTTTTCACTATATTTTTGAGCAATGATATGATTTTTAAGTGTGTAGATCATAGGTTATTTACGAAAACAAATCATTTTGGCATTGAGTATATTTTTATCACTATTTCGAACTCGTTAAAATTTACGAAAAAGTGAAAACAGGGAGTTCTCCTTACACCCTTTTCATACCTAAATGTGAAAAGATCACTAAGCACTTGATTGTTTGAACTCATAAAAGTAAATCAATAATCATCTATTCAGTATAAGTTTACCCCTTTTATGGACCAAAATAGACTATTTACGAAAAATGTATATGGTAACTAATCATGGTCAATAGAGTTCTCTCCTCCGTTATTTTACCCTTTTCCAGGCTTGAGGAGCTCAATTTATGAAAAATATTTACGAAAAAGGACATTCTGGAGTTTACTTATGTTTTTCTCCTAACTCCCTAAAACTGAAAAACATCGAGCTTCACTTTTTCTGGGCTCATTAAATTTACGTTGAAAGAACTGAATGAGTTTTCTTTTTGTGTCTTTTCAAACTCTTTAAACATGAAAACAACATCGAGTTACCCCTTCATTGGACTCGTAAAATGTAAATAGTGTAGGACTCGTTAAGCATGATGAGAACGAACCAGTCCTTCTTAGGGTTCATTAAAAATACTTTGGAGGACTCATTCGAAGTATGAACTTATATGACAAGCATATGTTATCCTCCTCAAGCTTGTAAAAAATAAAGAGGTACTTGCCAGTGATGGTGGGAGAAAAGTGAGAAAGAACCTTTATTTTTCATTTTATAAAATGCATATGTCACTCTTCAACATGACACTCCATCAATTTTTGTGTCAGGGTTGGAAAATCCATTTGTCTCCTAATTGACCATACCTCATTGAAAGTATTTAGTTGGTTTTATGAATTCTATTTTTGGTTCAAATGCTGCCAAGTCAAAATGTTGTGTCACTAATATGTTTAAGAGAAGTCTAACCTCAGTCGAATTATTTTTCCATTCATAGCTTTTAGTTGCCTTGACCTTCCCTGAGTGAGTCCTAGATTACTCCAAATTGTTTCTCTTCAAAACTTGACATAAGTTTCTTGTTGTAGGCCCGTTTCTTCCTATCGACTTCAGCTCATTATCTAGAAATTTGATCTAGAAACCTTAAGTACCTTGGAGCCTGCATGCCTTAACGGTAGGTTCTCATCATTGACCTTCAATCGAATGACTCTATGAGCGTTCGACATCAGCGCATATATTCACACTTCATAGATTGTACTAGAGGTATCTTGAGAGCCATTTCCATTATTATTGGTTTCTCTCGCACTTGTTAATGATTCACATCATTGACTGTTAATCAAGTGGTTTATACCATGTTCGGCTATGAGACATACACTCGCATGGCTAGATTTGTACTACATATCAAGAGATGGCGATCAAGACCTTGGATCTAGTTTCATCCATCCAGGTTGTGTGGAGTTATTAAATATTCATGATTGTAAACATAGATCTATTGATGGTTGCATCCATACTATGTCGTCTATTGATATGGATCTTCATATGTATTTTCGTATTGGTTCTTTGAGACATTTATACTTTGAGTATGGGAATTCCTACCTCAATGATGATTATATATTGCATTGTAACGTTTATTCGATTGTTTGAGGTCTCCTACTACAATCTCTAACCCAAACCTTGGCATGATAGAGCGCTTTAGTCATCAAATATTCCTTATGCCTTTGCACTTTATGGGGCAATCTGCTACATGTAATTTTATCACATTAGGTAAATTACCATCGGTTTGGATATTTCTCTTACTCCATAAATGTAAAGCAAAACATTCCCCTGCAAAGTTAGAATCCAAATTATCCCAAAGAAAGTGGAATTCCTAGATCCCATGCTTCAAAACCTTGTTTTTTGCTTCCTGCGGAGTTCCCTAGTCAATTTCTGTGCATACGAAGAAGATTCCATTAGGAACTGCACATAAGTACACACTATCTTACACTATGACCTGCACACATGACTTAACGCATGTAAAAATAAAAACTAAATTCTAGAAGAATTATTAGTTGTACTTATTCCAACTAACAAACTCCAAATGGTTTCCTATTCAACCCTGATCCCTCCCATCATAGAGCTACTCCCTCTCTTTGTGGGATCCCTATCCCATGATTAGTGGATCTCATCTCTTGGAAAATAGATCCCAAACTTCCCACTCTTGGCCTATAAAGCTAACCCAGGCTGGAGGATTAAGGAGGACTATTGGAAGTAGGCTTATGTTGTAGGAATAAGGTTGGAAGACTATTCATTCAAGGAGAGGGTTGGAGATTGTGGGAAGGGACTTGCAACATCAAGGCTTCATGGTTTTAAGAATCTTCTCCATTTTAATAATATAAAGGAAAATTTTCTTCCTCAATTACACCTTTGATGATATAATTTGTAGGATTCCTTGATCACCTACATCGATTGTTATTTAGCATTATGTTGTAGAAATAGGGTTGGAAGACTATTCATTCAAGGAGAGGGTCGGAGATTGTGGGAAGAGACAGAGAATGCTGAGGTCGTGCGATCTTCCCAGAAAATCCAACAGATGAGATTCAAATCGGGCCGACAACAAGCACACACTTTAAATTTAGAATCGGACCCGAAGGGGAAAAAGGTATCAACCTAAAAGGATTTCGGGTTCGAAAGGTGGAATAACCCACGAACCTGTAGAACAAGCAAAAATCATCGATTCCCGCTAAGAAACGAAACAAGCACGTAAAATATCAACCATCAAATCTCCTTGCCAGATCCAACGATAGTGGAAGATTTCGCAGTACTTAGAAGCACAGTGCTTAACGACCTAGACCCACAAACATGCTCGTTCGTTCTTGATCGTAGATCTGCACTGCTTAATCCGACGGTTGAGGATCATATCGCATGGGTCAAAGGCACCAAACATTAGCACGCAATGAGGGTAGTAATCAGTACCTCCCCTTGGCCATGTGTAGCTTGATGAGTGGAATTGCTTCCGTTTTGGAAAAACTGCTTCCTGCTTGAAAGGCTTGTGATAAACCATATACACCATGGTAGTGGTTTTGTGTCCGTAGAAAGGAAATTGGGGGTATTAAGGCCGCCGAGAAATCGAGGATTTCGGCCCCTTGCACCATCCCCTCTACTCCTATACATGAACCAATGTAAGATGATACTCCATCCATCTGACCGACCATCCGATAAACAATGTCTGCGGAGGCTGACAGTGGTCTGCATCCCACAAAAGACCAAACTGTGAAAAAAACAACAATTCATAATGAATCAAAGTCATCTAGACCCTGCCTCCATGGCTCTGTTTCGAAACACCATCCTGTCTTCATCTGCCTGGTTGTGAAAATGCACCTTTAATCTATTCTGAGCCATCTCTTGCCATCCCATCACAACCTTGCTTTCAGTACAGATCACTCATTGATTGGCCAGAATATTCGCCAATTTATTGGTCGTTCTTCACATATGGTTAAAACTTACTGTGCGAAGGCATTGGAGGTGAAGCTGAATCCATTGAAAGACCTGGATCAGCCTCCAGTGTTTAGAGACTTTTTCCGATGCCGTGACACAGCTGATTCTCTTGACCGAGTTAATTATTAACTCTGAATTAGCTTCGACAATCACATTTTGGCGGTTATCCTGCTCTAGGAAATCTAAACATTGCTCCAAAGCCATTAATTCTACCATATTGTTAGTGTCTTTTCCTAAATGGCAATGGAAGATGAAAAGAATACTTATGTATTCATTCCTTAACGCCCCTCCAAAGCCAGTAGAACCTGGGTTTCCTTTTGAAGCCCCATCAATGTTTTATTTCAAAAAACCCTGAGGGGGAGGATGCCAAAAATCCTGCTCAGTAGCCATTTTCGTTACCTTCCTATCCAGGCCCTGAGGAATAAGCCCCTACAAACCCAGCTAACAGAGAATCCGCATTTCAGCTTCTAAAGGTGGATTCTTAGGGGAATTTTTCACTGTAGTGCTAACCGTCTCCTTAAGCTATTTTAAGATCTGCTCAAAAAGGCATTGGGAGGGACTCTTTTCATTTTTGAAGATTCTATTATTCCTTTCTTTCTAGACATTCCATATAATGGAACTTGGCGTAAGAGCCCAAGCGGAGCCAAGAAATTCATAATCAGAAAATTTTCATCTCCAATTGTTTAGGGTATTGATAATACTCACTTTGTCCCTGTTGGTCTATCGGAAAATGGTGGCAAAAGTATCCCACAACCTAGAGGTGAAAATGAAACTATTGAGAAGGTGCTCCCGTGTTTCCTCTTGGGCTTCACAGAGCTAGCATCTGGAAGGCCCCATAACACCCCTCTTCCAAATGTTATCCCAAGTCAAAATTTTCGTATGATGAACCAGCCACTTGAAGAGTTTAATCTTCATCCAGCCTTGATGTCTCCATAGGTTCTGCCAAATCCTATCTGGAACATGGGAATCCAGCTCAAGGAGAATCCGTTTTATCTCCTTAAGGCTAAAGGTACCCTCATTATTGTTACCCCATCTAAGTTGATCATGCCCCCTGTCACTAAAATATTCCTTTGTTCCAACATTTTCATAAGTGCCTCTTCTTTTGCTTTCAATGGGTTGTCATCCATGTAATCAAAGTTCTTCCAGGTTCTCCATTTTCCTACATAGTTGGTTAGATCCCAAAAATATTTACCTTAGATAATCCTTTGGTGTCTGTCTCTTTCTTGAGGTCCAAAAGTCCTCTTTTAACAGTATAGGTTTTTGTTGTCATTTGTCTTCCCAAAATAAAGCTAGACCTCCCTCTCTGATTTCCCAAAAGCTATTTTTTTGTACTAAGCCTCTATTCTCCCAGGCCTTATTCCAAATGTGTGAGCCCTTTATACTTCCAGAAATCCTTATGTGATCATTATTTTACCAAGTTCTGGGGTATTTTTCTTTCCAGATACTAGCCCACTGAGCCTTTGGGTCTTTTACCCAATGCCACCATAATTTTGCCCCTAAAACCTTTCTTAGATTCTCCGGATCATCCAATCCAAGACCCCCATGGTTTTTAGGTTTGCATATTTTTTCCCAGGCTACCAAGGCCCATTTATTTCTTTCCTCGCCCTTACCCCAAAGAAAGTCTCTTTGGATGGTTATGAATTGTTACAAGACTCCTTTTGGTGCTGGGAGTGCTGATAGCATGAAAACTAGGATTGATTGAAGAACAACCTTTGTAAGCACCAACCTTCCAGCCAAGTTTAAAGATCTAATAGTCCATTTCCTAATTTTATCCTGCATCTTATTAATCCCCGGTTCCCAAATTTTCTTGTGCAAAGGTTTAGCAGTTACAGGAACTCCCAAATATTTTGAAGGGAGGACATCCCTTTGAAATCCTAGAATTCTAGAGATATTCCTCTGAATAGAAATATTGGTATTAAAGAAAAAAGTCTTATATTTGGAGAGATTAACTTCCATACCTGTAGCCATGGCAAACTCACTTAGGATTTGTTTACACACAAGAGCTTCTTTGACCGTGGGAATTCCTTGTAGCATGGTGTCATCAACAAATTGTTGATGAGTCAAGGCCTGTCCATTCTCAAAAATTTGGAGACTGTTAATCTTACCCACTTCTTTTGCATGCTTAATAGACCGACCGAGTCCTTCCATCATGAGGATGAAGAGAAAGGGAGAGAGCGGGTCTCCCTGCCTGAGGCCTCTTGAAAGAATAAAAGTCTCAAAGGGAGAACCATTAACCAATATTGAAAAGCTGGAAGAAGTTAATAAGGCCATGACCCATCTAACCTAGTTATGATCAAACACAAAAGCAATAAGAACTTTCCTGATATAGGTCCAATTCAACTTATCATAAGCTTTGGCTAGGTCGAATTTCATGATCATTCCAACCTTCCTATTGCTAGTTAATGAGTGCACCACCTCATGCGCTTGAATAATGTTATTGAGAATTTGTCTGCCTTCCACATATCCAGATTGTTCCACATAAACTAGTGTTGGAAGAAGAGGTTTGAGTCTATTGGCCATAACCTTGGATATTATCTTGCATACCACATTGCACAAAGCTATGGGTCTAAACCTGTTTGGAGTTTGAGCATTGTCCTGTTTAGGGATCAGGGAGATGAAGGAGGTATTGTGCACCTTCAAGATAGTTATGTTCATCCTGGAATCTTCCACTACATTCAGAATATCCTGTTTAACAATATTCTAGCAAGTTTTAAAGAAATCCACATTGAAACCATCAGGGCTTGGCACTTTACCATTCTGCATTTCTTTGAGGACCTCACTAACCTCCTCTTCAGACATTTCCCTATTAATGTTGAAATTATCCTCTCTAGATACCAACCTAAGTATATGTCTTGTTAAGTCCCTAATGAAATGCTCTCTACCTGAAATGGTTTCCTTTGCTATACCTCGAAAGTGCTGAACTAACACAGCTTCGATTTCCTCATGGGAATTAAGAAGATTCCCTCCCTCATCCTTGATCGAAGAGATCCTATTATGAGCTTTGTTCACCGTGGTGGATCTATGGAAAAATCTAGTGTTTCTCTCTCCTTCTTTTAGCCATTGAACTCTAGATTTTTGTCTCCAAAATATTTCCTCTTGTTTACATAAATTCTCCCAATCTTGATGATGTTTGGTGACTTGATCACTTCTGACTTTGTCAAAGCCATCTGTGATAAGAGCTTGGTTGAGTTCTTGCATTTTAACTTCAACAAATTTTTTGCTTCAAAAATATTGCCAAATTCATTCTTGTTCCATTTTTTGAGCCTGAGTTTGATGTGCTTTAGTCTTTTGTGTAGAAGGAACATTCTTGTACCCTGAATATGCAAATCTTCTGACCACCAATTTGCAACGTTGCTGATGAAATCTAGGTGGGAGAGCTAGATATTCTCAAATCTGAAAGGTCTATTCCTGGGGGTGCCAATTCCCTGAACCTCTAGTTGAACCGACCAGTGATCTGAGCCTCCAAAGGGGATAAATATCGCTATCATTTCCTTGTCAATGAGCATAAGGTCCTCTGAGGTTATGAATCTGTCTAGCTTAGAGGCTACCTGAGACTCTCCTCCTCTTTTATTGTTCCAAGTAAAGAGACCATTACTCATATCAGTATCAACCAGCTTCATATTATCTATAAAAGTTTGAAATTCTAAAGAGTCTTTGCTTAGAGTTCTGGTTCCCCCTTTTTTCTCCGAAAGTGATTTGATCATGTTGAAGTCCCCCCCATGATCCATGGTATTCCTGCATGTCTGTCTTTGAGATCCACAAGAGAATCTAGAAACCTGAGTTTATCATCCATTCTTTGAGGGCCATAAACATTCATGGCCAGATAGGTCTCCCTATCTCCCGCAGGCTGAATAACCACTGATAAATAATTCCTAGAGGCCTCAACATATATTATGCCAATCTTTTGCGGGTTCTAAAGAGTGATTATGTCTACTACTGTATATTTTGCTTTGACTTATAGAATTTCAAATCGATTAAGCCATCTGCTATGTATTTCTTTTATTTTTTGAATGGAACATTTAGTTTCCTGGATGAAGATCATATCCAGAGCTGCTTGTTTCATTCTATAACTAAGTAATCTTTGTTTTCTTTTACTACCTAGACCCCTGATATTCCAAGATGTGAACTTCATTATTAAATATTGGTAAAGGAGTAGCTGGTTAGGTCTTTCATCTTACTTGAATCTATCATTAGCTTTCGACATTCCATCAATAGCTCGTTCTGCTTTTTCTTGCCTCTTTTCTTTCCTGGGTTTCTAGGTGCTAATCCTTGTGTGGTTTGCATAGTTTTCACACCTTCATTACCCTGCCTTTCATTGTTTCTTTGCCTCTCTAGTCCTTTAGCCTGAGTTTTCCATGTGAACAACTGTTGTACTCTATTGAAATCTTCTTGAGGTAACGAGTCTACCGCTCCCATGGTTGCCTGTTTCAAGAACCCTTCCAGATCTAGGTGTTCTCTATCAAGAATCTCTTGTAGTTCGCCTCCACTTCCATCTCACTCTGGGTCATTTCCTAGTCCATCTCTAGTTCTGCATCGCTCATAATAGTCTCTTTCTATTTATTAATATCTTGTGTTTGTTCTCGGTCTTCTTTCTGCTTCTCCACTGGACTTCCTCCCATTGCCTGATCTATTTTTGTTATCACTTCTTCTTCTTCGAGTACTTGGAACCTATTCTGACTCACCTGTTGCCCTTCTGTTTGATGTTTCTTTGGCTCCCTTTTGCCCCCTTTTCCTCTATGTACCATTTTGTGAAAGCTTTCAATATCTCTCATTGTGTTAGCTTTACTTTTGTTCTTTGTTTTACTGAGAGGGCAGTCTCTGAATAGGTGCCCATGCTCATGGCATCTGAATGGAATATGTTCATAATCTACTGTTTGTACCCATTCATAAAAAACTTTCAAGATTACCTCATCTGGTAGAGCTCCAGATAGATCCATCTCCACACATATTCTTGCAAAGGAAGTGTATTTTCCCCTTTTGGTGGCCTCAGAGGGTTTGACAAAACACCCTAATTTATTTCCTATGTAAAATAACGATTTTGTTCGCCAATAATAAAGAGGTAGAGAGTAGAGTCTTACCCAGACCAGGACCGAAGTAAAATTCTTGCGCTCCGAGACAAAATTCATAATCCATGGCCGCATATAGAGGCCTGCTGCTGCATAGAAGTAGGGCCTTCCTTCAAACACTTTGTCTTTATCTTCAATATTTGTGAAGACCACAATGAAGAATCCCTTTGACCGAAGATGTAGGTCTATGCTTCCTTTTGGTGTCCAATGGTATTTAATCCATGTCTGTAAAGCTTTTTCAGTAAGCCATAATCCCATGAATTTACAAATGATTTCATATGTCTGCATGTGGTCCCTGTGTGCCTACAGAGCAAGATCATTTTAAACTACTCTGGGTGTGATCTCCTTTGGGTTTACATGGTCCCTTTTGTACTTTGTCTTTTGTTCCCTGTTCCTTGTCTTCTTCCTCATTTTCTTTTGTGCTATTAATCTCCCTGGATTTGGTGCAATCTAACTCTTCTTCAATGTTCCTTTTCCCTTCTTCTGAAGGACCTCTGTCATTTTCTCTTGGTTTCTTACCTCTACTGGCTACAACCTGCTTGTAGGAGGGAGTGGAGCTCCCTCCTTTGCGCCCTTCCATGGAGATCAAGCCTAGAAACCCTAGGTGTTCGCCTGAGTCTTCGTCTAAAACTTCCTCTATCGCGCGTGGTTGTTAACCTTCATTTTAAAGTTAGAAATCATAAAATTCAATGTGCATAGAATTTAAAGTGCAAGGTTATGATCATTATAATATTAACCATGGTATTAATAATGATTATTATTTTTGAAAATGTGTTTCAAAATTGTATTTTTAGATAAATAATTAGGAAAAATTAAGTGAAAAATAAATAAATACATATTATTTGGTAAAAAAAAAATAAAGTAAATATTTTAAAGAAATAATAATAAGGAAAATACATATCTAAGAATATAGAAAATCTTTAGTTCAAATTTCACAATTCATGTGGTTCCTAATGTTTAAATTCATACAAAGTGATATATATAATATTAATGATATTGTATAATTGTATATAAACATATAATATTAATGATATTATGTAATTGTATAAATACATGTAAAGTGGACACACTAGACATAAATAAATAATAGAAAATTTATGCAATGCAATTGATAAGTCAAAGCTTAGTGAGACCAACATAGTCATGGATCATGTATGCTTATGATGATCATGATAAGCATAGGGATTATGATATTATGTTGAAACATGGTTAATTTATTATGTGATGATATGTCTTTGATGTTGAATTTTGATATTATAACTTAGGAAGATATTATGATGTGAAGCATGTGGTAATTGTATGTAGATTTATGACATGCAAAATTTTGTCATAACAATGATGTTATGTTCTCATGATGACATGCAAGACTTGGCATGTGTATTATTTTCTTGTAACTAATGCATTGGATGTATGTTGAAATGTGGTGATTGACAGGAAATCCACAAATGGGCCAAGAGAGCCAGTTTATTTGATGATCTCGTAGGAGCCCATACCTGCGAGGGAGAATATGTAACACCATATGGGTTGGGGAAAAAATCAATCAACACTACATATGCCAGTGCTTCCTTCGTTTTGTATAGCTCTTGAGGGGCTGTGGGACCATCTTGAGGAGGCCAAGTGCCTGATATTGTAAGCCAAGTGCCTGGTATTGGATTGGGATGCCAAAGTCTAGTGGGGGTGTGAGGATTTCGATGCCTAGGGTTGTGCACCTTAGTAGGGGTGGAGGGAGTGGGCTAACTTTGTGATATGCCTAGAGTGATTGAGTATTGAGACCGGATGCCTGCCTTGGGGCAGATGAGGTCTGAGCTAAGCGCGAGCCTTGGGGCCAACCTTTGGCTAGGATACAGACCGATGAGACTTATGCCTGGTTCTAAAAGTGGGAAAAATGACAAATATTCTTTGAGATTTCTTAGGTGTTGTGGAAACTTTCGATGTCTGTTGGTTATACTAATTCAGCAAAGGGTATAAGGCAAACATGAAGTAATAAATAACTAAATAAATACAATGTTAAATGATTCAACTTAACTTTGGGATGAAGTTCCTTAAAGAGGGAGAGTATGTAATGTCTCATGACAATAATAATAATAATAATAATAAAATATAAGAAAATAAACTATAAATAATAAATAAAAGATAATAATAATAGTAAACAAATAATAAAATAATGAAGAAAAATATAATAATAATAAATAAATAAAATAGTAAATTAACAATAATAGAGTTCTAAATAAATATAAATAAAAGTAAATTTTAAAAATAGTAAAAAATAAGTAAAGTTATTAAAAAAGTAAAAATGAATAAAATAAGGAAGAACTATATTAAGATAAATATTAAATTAAGTAAAACTTAAAATAAAGAAATAAAAGTTACATGTTGATACATGGAATGTATGCATGCAGTCCCCTTTCCATTGTTTGGTCTATTTAATAGACGAAGAGGAAGATGAGATTCACCATTCCTTCCTCCATTCTCTGGGAAACAAAGTGTGGTGAGACAAAGGATTCCCTGGTAGTAGTACGTTGATTGAGGGCTCAAGGGTGGCCAATTGTAGAAATATTATGTGTAGTGGAGCCTACGGTTGGGTGGAGAGTCATCCCTAAAACTTTGTTGCGATTAGCGAGATTCAAATAATGTTAACTCCAAAATTACAAGTAAGGAATGTAATCGCTACAGGTAAGTTTCCTTTGCTCCTATTTCTCAACAATTCTATGCCAATTATTTGAATAGAGGTGCGTTGATTGTAAATCGAATAATTGATCTAATTAGTTGCATGTTTTAATTTTGGGGTTACTACAACCAGTTTATGCTACATGGTTGGATTAATTAGTTCATTTATCTCGTGTATGTTTCTATCTATGGAGATCTTCATTAGCACAACATGGAGAACTTGTGGGGAGAAATGGAAATATCTCTAAAGCATTGAGGAGGAGCAGATGATCGAAAGCTCTAAAGGGGACTTCATCAATCATTTTGATTAAACGGTAAGTATCCTCTATCATAGAATTTGTTTCAATCAATCAAAGTCTAGAGAAAGGTAGCAGTACCTGGTTGTTTGTTACTAAATTTCTCTAGAGTCTAGGGTGATCGCTCTTGTCCACAAAAGGGATATGACCACATAACAATATCTTACCTAGTCACCATGTTGGAGTTGTATCTTTCTTGAGCAACTCTACTGAACACTTTTTTTGTTAGTGGCATGTATTCCTCCAATAACATTTACCAACACTTTTGTTCTTGGAGTTATTCTCACCATAGGTTCTTCCCACTTTGATATGTACACGATTTTTTGCATATCCATCCCAAGTTGCAACATCAAAGAGCCTTGTGCATCTAGCTTGGCTTATTTTTGTAGCTCTGCATGTATGCCAAATTTTAACATAGTTACTGATCAAACGAGAAAATCACCTAGAACTTGTTTTTTTGAGGTAGCAAAAAATCACTCGATTTCGAAAAATGGTGATTTAAAATACACCCTTTTTTTGGAGCATATTTTTGGCACTTTAAATTTTTTTATGTATTAAGTATGGAACATTTGTATTTTAATGTTAGTGATTTTCATGTTGATTTTGAAAAGTGTTGATGCAACATCAACATATATTTTAGAGCGCTTATTTTTGACACTAAATTTTTTGATGTATCAAGTGTGAACATTTTTTTTTATTGTTAGTGATTTTTATCTTGATTTTGAAAAGTGTTGATGAGCACCAACCATTTTTATTTAGAGGGATTATTTTTTACACTTTAAATTTTCTAATGTATTAAGTGTGGATTTTCTTTTTTTTTTAAATGTTGGTCAATTTCATGTTGATAATAAAACATAAAAAAGCTCACTC
>APFE030843019.1:41845-68454 GCA_000404065.3 Pinus taeda | reverse complement strand
AAACCTACTCTTAGTTCTAGATAGTCCTGGGGGAGCACACAGGTTTTGCAACACATAACAGATATCAGAATACCAAGGGGATTGCTCAAAGGCTACATTGATCTTTGGAGTCGCCAGCTCCTGTTCACTGTCTAGTTGGTTAATGTCAAGGGCTTGGAAATTAGTTTCAGACATGAGTTTGGCTAAGCCCTGTCCCTTTATGAGTTTGGTAGGCTTTATTTCTATGTCAAATTCCAAAATACTTGCTATCCACTTGCCTCTTCTGCCCTCCAAATTCTCCTGTGTAAGTATATCTTTGACAATTGGGCTTGGTACATAGGCAACTATGTGGGAATAAAGGATGTAAATCCTAAAGTCTTTAATGGCTTTGACCAGGGCATAGGCCTGTTTTTCCATGATTTGGTATTTGAGGGGTGCATCTCTCAGAGCTTTGCTAAAGAAGGCTATGGGTTTTTCATTTCCTAGATCATCTTTTTGAAGCAAAACTGCAGCAATTGTATGTTCAGAAGCAAAGGAGAATATGATGAAGTCCCTATCAAATTGAGGGCTAGTTAGGACAGGAGTTTGGGTAAGAGCAAATTTGATGCTCTCAAAGGCCTGTTTAGCATCTACTGTCCATTTAACTTTGGAATCCTTCTTCAACATATTGTTAAGCAATCTGCTAAGCTCAGCCAAATTTGGGATAAATCTTCTTAAAAAGTTGATTTTTCCCAAAAAGGCTTGTAATTCCTTTATATTTCTGGGATGGGGCATGTGTTGGATGGCCTGGATTCTATCTGGATCAATTCTGATGCCATCCTTGGAGATAATATGACCCAGCAGTTTACCTTCTTCTAGACCAAAAATGGATTTTTTGGGATTCAATGATATCCCATATTTTCTGCATTTTAGAAAGATTTGTCTGAGATGATTTATATGTTCTCGGTCTGATTTGGAGAATGGTGTAAGGTCATCCAAATAGATGACTAAAAAGTCATGAATTTCTTTGGCAAAAGCAATATCCATTGCTCTTTGGAATGTGGCCCTTGCATTCTTCAAACCAAAAGGCATTTTGACATATTTAAAGGTTCCCCATGGGGTTGTGAATGCGGTTTTGTCCTGATCATCAGGATGGACCAAAATCTGGTTGAAGCCTGAAAAGCCATCCAACAAGGAAATCCTTGAAGACCCTACTACTCTCTGCAAAATGTGGTCCATTTTAGGTAGGGGGTATTTGTCTTTCAATGACACTTGGTTGAGGTTTCTTAAATCTACACAGAGCCTGATTTCACCTGTTTTCTTCCTTGTGGGGACTAGGTTTGAGATCCAATCAGAAAATCTGATTGGTGCTATTATGTCTGCTTTAAACATCTTTTGGACTTCTTGCTCCATTGCTGGGAGGAGCATAGGGTTGATCCTTCTGAGTTTTTGCTTGAAAGGCTTTTGATTTGGCTTAAGTGGAATTGTGTGTTGTATTACAGAGGTGTCATAGGACTTAAGGTCCTCATAACTCCATGCAAACACATCCTGAAATTCTTTAAACAGATCAATATACTTGGGTTTTTGATCAGGTGGTAATGCAGCTGATAATTTTATGATTTTTGGCTTTTGAACTGTCCCTATGTTATGTTCTTCAATGGTAGTATTTAGGGGTTCAATTTTTGGTTTATTGGGGACATCATTAGAATCAAACATGTCTTCCAATGGAGCTAAACCTATGGGCAGAAGATTGCTCTTTAGCTGTATCATTTCAGTTTCATCCTCTGGTGTTTCTTCATGCTCAATCTGTTGGATTTCTTGGATGTTATCCTGATTGAAAATTGTAGGGTTTAGCAATTGATAGACTGTTTTGGGCAAGAGTTCTTGGCTGTTATTTAGACTATGTAGTTGTGACTGACTTGCTGGCTCAGTATCTATATTGAGGCCTGAAAATTCTTCCTGTAAATTCAGAAAATTTTTTATTTGTGTATCACTGTCAAATACTTGCCAGTCTTTTATGTTATTTGGCACTGATGGTCTGTGTTTTACCTCAGCTGTGAAACGGTGATGGGGGTCAAAAGGTAGCTTGCAAGTACTTTCAAACATAGCTAGGCTGTGAGCATGTAGGTTCTGGGCCCTAGGGATTTTGGTAATCTGGAACTCAGCCAGGGAGTTAAGTAACTCTGTGGTAACAGCCCTGTAGGACCTAAGTCTGTTGTCTTTTGTAACAAAATTGCCTTTAACTTGCCGGATGACCAAGTCTGAATCCCCTAGGATAGATATTCTAGTGATTTGCAGGGATTTTATCAATTTAAGGCCTAGTAACAGGGCCTCATATTCAGCCATATTGTTGGTACATCTAAAGTTCAGTCTGTAGGCTCTACCCTCTGCATAACTGCTTTCTTTGTTGTGCACCCATATTCCTGCTCCTGCCCCTAACTTGTTAACTGATCCATCAAATTCTAGGAACCATAGAGATTCCTTTTTTAGGGGGTTTTCAATAATGTTGGTGTGGCATGAATTGGTGAGTTGGAGTATAGGCTGATTGTTTGGTTTGGTTTGCTTGACAATCTTCTCACTTGGTGGGATTGTTTTGTTTTCTAGAGGGGCCCCTTTTTCATTATCTTGTTCCAATGTTGTGGTTTCACCTTTGTTTGCTTTGTGGTCTTGAATATTGCCTTTGTTTGATTCAGTTTTTGCTTGAATATCAGGGTCTTCTTGTTCAGCAGTTTGATTTGTTTGGATTATATGAGCCTTTTCCTTAGTGTTGCTGTTTTTACTGTCATTGTAAAGAATGTATGAGTCTATGTCAGAGTGGACAGCATAAATGGGAAAGTTTTGAGGCTTCTCTGTGCTACTAACCATGTATTTCATTAGTGATTCTCTATATAACCTCTTGGGTTGACCAAACACTGTAATAGTAGCATAAGACATGTCTAGTTGGAGAGACCCTTGAAGCTTAGCTCCCCATGATCTTGACAGTAACATCTCATATTTGGGTGGAATGTCAGCAACAACTACATCCATTAGGATGGTTTTGTTTGGATATTGGACTAAAGACACACATAGGTCTTTTATTAGGCCTAGACACTTGACTTGGCCGGAATCAAATGAAAAGAGGTCCTTGTATGGTCTAGTGATATCCAAATTCAACCTTTCCATTACAGATTTGGGCATTAGATTATGAGATGCACCTGAGTCAAACATTGCATTGTGTAATATTTTTTCATGTATATGCAGGCTGACGTAAAAGGGTAGGATTCCTGAGCCTGCTACTGTTCCATCAACCTCTGGGCCAAAAAGCAATTCAGGGGTGTCATCCAACACATTGACATTGTCCATATTATCTTTTCTTTTGGTATGAGTGAGTTGCAGAGATCTTTGAATCTGATGTTTATAAATGTCATTTTTGGCTAGCTCTGCCAGAGGTATGGTTATTTTTAATTTCCCAATTTCGGTTTCCAAATCAAAGGGTTTTTCTGCTTGTGTTTTAGTAGTATGGGTGAGCCTGCTTACTTTATCTGCTGAGGTTTGTTCCTGATTTTGGGGTTTATGATTGTTGATCACCTCTTGGGGCCCCTTGTTTGATTTAGACTGTTCAAATGGTGAAGGTGGTAAATTTGGTGTTTGTTCAGTGACATCTTCAATAGTTATTTCT
Source organism: Pinus taeda (assembly GCA_000404065.3). Taxonomy (NCBI): domain Eukaryota; kingdom Viridiplantae; phylum Streptophyta; class Pinopsida; order Pinales; family Pinaceae; genus Pinus; species Pinus taeda. The sequence continues at coordinate 64,838 of APFE030843019.1, read as the reverse complement.
GCTGTGGGTGAATCAGTTGTGCTCTTTGGTTCTACAACTATGGCACTTTTGGGCTGTAGTTTTTCTTTTGTTTTATCAGGTTGTGTTACATTTACAGTCCTACTTCTTAACTTGTACTATTTATGCACTTCATAGACAGCAGTGTCATAGCCTTGTTTGAAATCGAATGATTCCCCTGAACTGGTCTGAAACTGTTTGATATCCTCCTCATCCTGGTCTTCTTGACTCAAAAAGACTTGGTGCTTATTGTCAAGCCCCATTAGGTGGATATGGGTGTCTTCTGTTTGTTCTTCAGATGTGGAGGTCTCAGCATAGTTTTCTTGAAATGGTGGTCTTATTTCAGGGTCATTGCTGGCTTTGCCCCCACTAGGATTTAGGTTTCTCCTAAAGTTTGGGTTTCTGTTAGGATTGTTTGGCGGTGCTTCCCATGAGGATTTTCTTTCCACAGATTCTACCCTGTCGCCTAACCTTTTCATACCAGAAATTATTGCATCTAATTTTTGGTCCAAGGCAGAGGGTTCTTCTTTAAAAACAACTCTCTTTTCTGTTTTAGCCCTGTTCCTCTTGGCAATCAGGTTTGCTTCAACCGTTACAGCAACTCTCTGAGCTTCTTCGAGGGTTTGAGGGGCTCTTTCTTTTAACTGGTAGGCCATATCTGGGTCAAATCCGTCTGGGAATTTGTATAAGGCTAAATCCGGGGGAGGTCTTAGGTTTTGAGGTATAGCATTGTAAACATTGTTGAACCTAGCACAATATTCCAAAACAGTCTCTTGGGGACCTCTTCTGATCATATCATATTCACCAAGTATGTGCAAAGGGTCTTTCTTTTTCTCCCATCTATTCGTGAAGGATTGGTAGAGCTCATCAGGGGTAGTAATGCTGTTTGCAGGCAGAGATCTAAACCATGTTCTCACATCCCCTGTTAAGCTTTGGACAAATATTCTCATTCTCACAGTTTCATCATCAATCTCATAATTTTCAAAATGATCTTGCATTCTTTTAGCATGTTGAATGGCAGAATAAGGTCCAGTGGAGTCGAAGTATGTTATTTTGGCCTGATAGTCTTGAGGTAAGGCCACTGGATTAGCAGGCAGTTGCAGAGGTGCATACCTGGCCATGGTTACTGGATTCTGGGGGTTAACTAGGACAACTGGGACAAGGGGAACAAAAGGTATCACGGGGATAGCAGGTATAGAGGGTATAACAGTATGGAATGGAAGAACTTGTGTGGGAGAAGAAGGGATTAGTGGGGAACTTTGGGATGTTGATGGTGAACTAGGGGAATTAGGGGTAGAACGGAATAAGACCTTGACTGGAGTGGGGATTGAGTCAGGAAGCTCTGGCTGCGGACTGATGTCAGCAAGTTGATCTTGTATTTGCTGGTTCCTAACAAACTTGGGGATTGTATTGGGATTTTCGAATATAGTAGGAGGATTGGGGTCAGGGTTATTCCTTGTGTACCTTAGATTCTTCTTGGGAGCCAGCTTCTGAGCTAGTCCTACAAGATTTTGTGAAAACTTTCTGCAGCAAGGACTGGATAGGAGCTCCAAAGACTTTGCATATCTGTATAAGGTAAAAGAGGTATGAGTCAGCTCTACCTTAGGCTAGAGATGTTTGTGTGGAAGCAGCTTAAAGGTGTCTTAACCGATTTTCAGACTGTGAGTGAGTGGAAACTCTTGATAGATATTCAGACCTTTAGATCCTGGAGCTCCCCAGTGGAGTCGCCATTTATGTTAACACCCAGGTTGTCCTCTTTGACTCCTAAGAGGATACGGCCGGGGTAACCACTAACCAGTCTTTTGGCTGCAGCTTCTAGCCTAGCTGCAGTCAGAGAGGGCTCTCTCTATAAGGTTGTGTCACTGCTTTCAGTGAAGGTTTTAGGGTAGTTATGAGATGAGTTTTGGTTGTTTTTGTGTTTGGTTGGGAGGATGCTTCCGATTTCTTTAAAGTGTATCAGCAGGTGAGCTTAATCCATTGGGCAATGGGGTCTAGGACTTTTTTCTCTTGAGGTCTTGATTTTGGTGAGGGGAAAAGCTAGAGGGCCTGTGTGCATTTCATGACACAAATTGTAAATAATGATAGTGAGGGATAACAATTAGCAAAGAGCAGTTAAGATTTCTTTACTTAAGCTGAATATTACAAAGAGGCTTGTTATTCAGGAGCAATTGCTTGAATTCCTAAAACAACAGTGAACTGTGATGACATAGTATTAAAGGTAGCAGCGAAGAATTACTCTTTAAATACTGTATCAGAAGAAAACATATAAGATAGTTTAGATTGAGTTCAGGGTAGCCAACGACTAAATCCTGAGACTATTCTTTCTCTTTACTACCTAGATTTTCAAGTGTACAGAAAGACATGGAAAACATATGAAATAACAATGAACACAGGTGAAATAAAGAGCCATGAGGAAAACTTATTGAGCCACGAAATACACAGGAATCCTGCAACTTTGAGCCACACACCATCAAGAGACAAATATCCTTGAAGAAATCCCACTGTCTTTTGTATTAAGCACCTGAAAATTTACAATATCAGAGTAACAGAGAAGATATCGAGAGATTTCTTACATCCGGAGTCCAACCCCTCCTAATCAGAATGAGGGGGAATATATAGAAGTTTGTTACAAAATATCTCAGGTATGAGTCATCTGAGCGGAAAAAATATCCCTTACACTTGTACAGAGAGAGTAGATGAGAAGTTATTACAATCTTTAATGAGCTATAAAATCTATTAACTGCTGTCAGAGCAATTTTGACATCTGGAGCTTTATGGAGTTGGTTGAAGTCGGCTGAATGCTTTGAAGTGACTGCTGAGTGGCCTGTTTGTGCGGCTGTGGGCTGTGTGTCCTTTTGTTTAGCTGTCTTGGTCCTTCTGCTGAATTTGCCTTTAAGTGCCTTAAATGCTTGCTTTATCCTCATGCTGTCCTGTATCTTCCATCCTTCTCAAACATTTCATTTAGTCTTGATCCTTCCGTACGAAAATTATACAAACCATGAATTCCATTACGGGAACAAGCCTTTGTCTGCATGCTGAATTTCACATAAGTGTCTTGAGCAGAGTCATCTTGAGGCATGAGGAAAATATCTATCTTCATTTCCATGTTATCCTTAACAACTGATTTCTGACCTAAGTCACCTGAGCTCTTACTCATATTATCTGCTTTAAAAGCATGTGGCCCTCATAACTGCATTTGACCTGGGCTCCTAACGACTGAATGACTGAAGCTAACGTGGCAGAATTCTGACCATGGATTGCCACCAATCTTCCTTGGGCATCTGATGTCTTCTGATTTTTATTAAAGTTTCATCAGCCTCTATGTATTTGAAGAAATTGGGAGGAGTCTCAAAAACATGATTGACTTCATTTTCAATGAAGAATAGGCCTCCCAATTTATCATACAAATTTTGTCCTGAAGGAGGCCCTGTTTGTTCAGATGAACTGCCAGATGCAGTGATCTGATTCTCCATGTATGTCATCATTCTGTTGGTAAACTGTTCCAGGGAAATCAATTTTCCTTGACTACTCAATAGACTGGGCAGGCCTCTTGCCTGTAGCTCCACCAGTTTAGCCCTGAACTCCTCCACATCTTTTGTTATTTCAAAACATTTCCTCTCCACTGCCTGCACATAGCTTCTAAGTGTGAGTACCTTTTTGGCAAGGAGGACTGCTTCTCTCCTATTCGGAATGCCCATGGCCGCCAACTCCTCTTCCTCATGCCTGTTTAGGTAATCTACCATTCTATTGGCCTGATCTGGCCTGTTTCCTAACACAGCTTTGGCCCTATCAATCTCTACCCGAGCTTGGCCTAGTAGTTCCATCTGCTGATGGATGATATTTATGGACTTCCACTGCTGGGTGATAGACTTGCTGATTTTGGCCCATAGAATTCTCTTTATTTCGGCCAAGGCTTTTTCTAGGTTTAGCTCCTTTTCCAAGGCCTTTATCCTATCCCTCAGGGTCTTTATTTCTCTGCCCTGCTCGGCCACTGTCATCTTAGATTTATCATATTTTGACTCCAGCTCTGCCAGTTTCTCTTTGGCTTTCTTTATCTCATCAGCTTGGAGTTCCATTTGTTTGACAGCCTTGGTTATATCTTCTATGGATGGGTTGTCCTGTTGGCCTGTTGTTGTTCCTGCTGCCCCTGTTGCTCCTGATGTTGCTGCTGTTGCTGCTGTAGTAGAAGTTGTTGGAGGAGCTTTGGATGTGGATTCTCCCTGTTTGTCTTGTAATGCTCCTTCCAATTCCTTCTCCAACTCCCTTGTCCTCTGATCCTGTTGTAATAGGAGGTCTAGCTAATCCTCCATCTTTTTCTGCTCTTGAAGCTCGGCCGTCTGAGGATGTTCAGTTGGTGGCAACTTTAACCTCTTCTTTAGTGCCTTGAGGTCATCATCCTTTTTCTTCATGAGGTCTTTGACTCCTGTTGGGTCATTAGGATCATGTCCTAAGTCAACAATAATGTCCTCGAGTGTCTTTATTCTGTTGTCCTTGGCTTTGGAGGACATCCTTTCCACATCTAGCTGAGTGTTGGTATTTTTCAATGATTCCTTCAGCTCATAGGCCAATGTGGCCTTTTCCACTACGGTGGCATATACCATTTCTCCAGCCTGCTTGTGGAGTTCAATTTGGTCCATTGGATGTATGTTTCTAGCCAGGACCTCCACCCTTGTCTTGATAAAATCTGCAGCATTTTTAGGCTGTGGTCCCTTGGGTTTGAAGTGGCTGAAGATCATCTTATCTTCTTGGATGTCATAGACTGATATCAGCCTTTCTTGCATGGTCGGTGTAGCATCTATGAACTGCTTGTACACCTCTTGCCTTAGAAGCTCATTTTGGGCCTTTATTTCTTTAAAAGAAGCCTTGGTGCTCTTTGGCTTCTTGCTTTGCTGGGACTGGGAGGCCACCTCCAAGCTGACTTGTAAGTTTTGCTCCTGCTGAAAGGAGCTTGTTCCTGTTTGTTGGCTGCTCTCCTTGTCTTTTTCAATATTTAAGACATCATCAGTGATGTCTTCTACTTCAGGGGAATCTGCCCTTTGCCTTTTGGCTTTTGGCTGGTCTGAAGGTCCACTGAGAGGAGTGGACTCTTCTCTGTGTCTTTTAACTCCCCTTTCTTCATGTGCCGGGGTCTGTAAGACTGGGGCACTTGACTGCTGCGTTTGAGGTGGAGGAGTTTGTAATGCAGGGGTCTCTGGCAGCCCATTCTGTAGCTTTTCCACTTGTTTCTGCTGCTGGCCTGTCTGCTGTTCTGTCTCCATCTGAGCCTCCTGGCCTGTTTTCTGCTGAGCCTCCTGCTCTGTTTCCTTTTCCTTCTCTGTTTCCTTGTCTTTCTGTTGTTCCGCTTGCTGTTGCTTTGTTAGATCATCCTCTGCTCCCAATATGCCTTTGCCTTTATCCATGGCTGATGCTGATGTGGTAGGTGCTTGAGGTGTAGTCTTTGTTGCTGAGGTCCCTTGTCCTACTGAGTAAGGCAATCTGAAGGGTACCTGCTGCACATAATCTAAGTCAATAGTTTTTTCAAGCTCCTTGACATTCTTAAGCATTCTCACCTCCTCAGTTAAACTCTCAGCTAGAGTATTTGGTTGCCATTCTTGCAAATTGGCATATTGTTCTATGTGAGGGTATTGGCAATGCTTGATGGCTAGGAACCTATACTTAGTTCTCCTAGCCGAGATGACTCCTTGAGGGTCATAAGGGACCCACCGAAAACTATAAGATAGCTTGTATTTGTCCTTTAGGATCAGATCTGCGTCCTCCCATCCTTCCTTCCTATTCATGATGAAAGGGCCCATTTCACTTTTGAAGCTGAGGTGAGCCTTTTTCTTGGAGCCATGGAAGTGGGTAAGGTCTGATTGAATCAATTGTCTGTAATATTCAAGTGCAAATAACCTCATTGGCACATATCTTGGGAGCCTATATGGGCAGACCTCACATCCATAGATCATGAAGACTGTATGGTGCTCATATAGGTACCAGTCACTTATTTTGTTTTTCTTGGAAAGCTGCAGAGCTTTCTTTATCTCACTGGATATTCTGGGAGGTGGGGACTTCATCAGCATGCAGCAGAGTGGGTAGACAAATTGGTCAACAAATTCACAATAGGTATAGGGTGAATTTGTGACTTTGTGATACACTGAGGTCCAGAAGATAACAGATCTTCTTTCCCCTGTATGATCCAGCCTTCTGAGGTAGCATGGGAAGGCTTCATAGTGATAATACATGAACATGTGGTAGAGGTAGCCTGAATATCTGAAGACCCCCTGTCTGTCCACTTTGGTTAACTGATCATGGATCCTATTGGCTATGAATTTGGCAAAGTTGTACTTTTTGGTAGGGGGTGATATGGGCTGTAAACAGACAGCATTGCTAGCATGGCTCTGTCTACATGCTCACTGCTTTGGTACCCCAATACATAGGCTATCATGTCCAGCAATAGCCTGCCCACATCATTGAATTGATCATTCAAATAGGGAGGGGGCTCTGTGGTCTGGCATTCAGGTTTCATGAAGTTTCTGCTAATTTTCTGTAGTTCTTCATCAGTTAATTTGTCCCCAGCGTCCATCAACTGATTCATGGAGAATGGGATCAGCAACTCTGTCTGATCAAAGTGCAACATTTTGTTTATGGACTCAGCATTGATTTGGAATAGGATCCTCCCTGATGAGGTGCTGATATCTCTATGCTCGGCATCATAATGTTCAGCACAGAGGTGAATGATTTCAGGGAAAACATTCACAGCAGGGAGACAGTAGTAAGGCAGGTTTGATTCCCAGACCCCATGTGTACCATGTCCATCCTTGTGGTCTTCCCTTAGTCTACTAAAGGTCTGCAAAAAGTCCCTGCTCCCTTCAAAGTCTCCAATGAGACCATCCTTATCTACTAGTGACAGGGCTTCCAGCTCTTTGTTTGTCTGACTCTGTGAGGCCATACTAATGGATGAAGTTGCAGGAGACGCCATGATGGGAGCTGGCTTGTCGAAGAAAGGGGCAGTGATTCAATCAGTGTTTAAAGGGCTTTTGACTTCAACTCAACTGCTAATACAGTGAGGTTTTCCTTTGCAGAGGGAGTTGCAGGCTAGATTATCTGTTTGCTGTGGAATTCACAGGGTGTGAACTGTCAATGTGAAATTTGCAGGGTTATTCAGGTTTCTCTGGTATAACAGCAAGTGGGCTGTACTTGGCAAAAGGGAACAATGCCTAGTACCTCGGGAAGGTTTTCGGGGTTTTTAGCCCGCGAAACGAGCACTCGTTCACTGAATTATGGTTTTAGAGTGGTGCAGGTTGCTTGGCTGGCTTTGTGTGACAGGCAGAACTGTATTTGAAGGTTTTTAGTGGTGCCAAATGGTGAATATTACAGTGAATTTACAATGCATGGGCGAAATGGGGAAACCGGCTAAATACCTGGAATAACCAGCTTGGACACTTGCGAGTAGGGTTGCGGAGGCTTGGCACCGTGAATTCTGGAGTTGCAATGGTCGGAATCTTCAAATTTGCTGTCTGGATAAATTTTCGCGGCAGCTGGTTGTTTAACGGCTCCTTCTCTTAATCGCATGAAAATGACTTAAAACGGCTTGTTAGGCCGGTTATAGCGTTGATTTTCGTAAAATAATGCGATTGGCGCTTTTCCGCTGATGACGTCAGCATGACGTCATGGTGGGCCCGCCATACAGTGGTGACGAGGCGCTGACGTGAAGGCCAGGGTGGCGGGACACGGTGGCGGGATGATGCGGTGGCAAGACTGTGTGGAGGGTGACGGGGCGCGGGCGCGAACGGAAGTGAGGTGACGTCAGGATGACGTCGGAATGACGTGGGAGGCAGAGTGGTAAGTAGGATGGTGGTAAGCGGGTTCCCCGCACCACTTTTGGAGCAAAGGTGGTAACGGGGCGAGAGCTCCGAACAATCTCAGCGCCCGCCACGCGTCCTTGTACGGGCCAAAACCGCTTTCCCCGGACGTTAACGGTCGACAGATCGGGGCGCAAGATCGACCGCCCACCCTTGGATCTTGACCGGCGGAGATCGGACGGCTGGCGGGTCCTCCGACGGGTCGTGCATGTTTGGAAGGGGCCCGCCGGGCGATTAAAATATTCATTTAAATAATATGGCCGGGAACTTTAGAATTTGTGGGTTTTTTGCGGGTTTTGCATAAGGTTCGGGCACAAATCTTTCATGAAGGCGCAACCTATAGGAAAAGGGTCAAATGGGTTTTATGTAATATGAAAAGGCAGATAACCCCCGACCTTAGGATAAAGCGGGGGGAGGGTGATTTTACAATGTTTTCCGCCCCTTTAAGTAATTTTATGGGTTTTCAAAGGTTTTTCAAGGTAAAATGGGACTTCTGGGTAGGGAAACTGGTTTGAGGGGGAGCAAAAGGTGAGTCATGGGTTCTTGACCTTGACCAGGTGTCAATTCAAGTCCCAGGGAGAGAACATTATGGCTATAGTGCCAAGGAGGGGATATTTATGCATTGTGGGGTTTATACACCATGGTGTTTATAATAATAGGGATAATGGGGTATAGGGAGTTAAGTAGTAGAGTTAGCTGTTAACATGGAGGGAACATATGAGTGAGGGCTAATTCAACCAAGTTTTCTTTGAAAATAACTTGAAATCAGGAGTAGATCAAAATGAAAAGATTTTGCACAAGAAATGTGGCTTCTTAAAGCCATAAGAATACTTCAAAGATATAAATTTCTGTGCTCTGTGCCTCTTGGGAAAGGGTGTTAGTAATGAGTGAAATACAGATGAAAACAAGGGAGTTAGTCATGCTCCAGTGTGTTGCTCTTCCTGTAGATGTTTCAGCAACTTTGGTTCTGAAAGATATAATATTTCTGCAACCCCATCTACCTACCCAACTAGATTTCCTAGCATTTTTTGTTCCTTCTTGGAGGGTGCATTTGGACTTGCAAACCCTTTGAATGCCCTTTTCTTTTCATTGGCTTTTTCTCTCATTCCCTATATAATGCAAACCTTATTCTTTCCAAGGTCCCAGATTAGGCAGTTGGGAACCTTAGCTTCTCTACCTAGCTACTGATCTGCCAAGATTAAACAGTTTGGACAGATTTCATTCTCTATTCTACAGCATGGAAATTGAAAACATGGCATGATCCAGTTTACACTGTTGGACCACCCATCAAAATTGAGTTCTTATCAAAACTGAGATAGACCTTGTCTTCTTAAGAAAATATGGGATCTTTGCATTATCAAAGCAGAGCATATTTGGACCTTTGATATCCAATCATGAAATATGAAACCTATTGGTATAGGTATCCAACACTATGAAAGCATGGAGATTTTGTTCTAAAACTTACAAACTTTAATCTATGGAATCATGAACATTTCTAATCTAAGAAAGCATAAACATTTAATCTATGGAAATCATGAGTTTTTAATCTATCATAAGCATAAACAATTAATCTATGTAAAGCAAACCATTAATGAGAATATGAAATAAATGGAAAGCAATTATATTATTCTCACAGATCTCCAGGAGAACCTCCTGAGGACCGCAAGGTGTTGAAAACTCAGATCAAGAGAAAAGATTTAAATCACCAATTTCATTCAAAGCTACACCATATTAAAAAAGTTACATTCAATGGAAAAAAAAAAAAAAGAGTTTTTCTCCTTCAATCAACAGCAACAATTACAAATTGTGATCATCCTGCACATCTCTGATCATCCCTCTCATAAAAAAGACTGCAATTTATAGAATTTTGAGACAATTAACAAACTCATAATTTTCTTGCTTGAGTTTTGTTCATGAGATCAAATCAAATAAAATTTCATAGATTTTTGGATCAAATATTGGCCCAGATATGATCAAACTTATCTCTATGCCATGAATTTTCTACAAAACAGCTAGTTCATGCCTTTTTGTTTACTGTGCATTAAATGAAAAATTGAAAAATTGTATATCCTCGTAATCTACAAAATAAGACTCCAAAGAACTTCAAAAATATCTCAAATGGTAACGAATTTGAGAAAATTAATTGTAGAAAACTTAATTGAGCCCATTCTAAACAAAAACCATGGTTTTTTTTTTGGCTCAAAAAGCACATTTGAAGCTGACTGGTCAAAACTATTGTGTTTTTCCCTTGATCTTTTTTTGGAGGTCCACATGTGTGAGTTGGGTGGAATTTGACCAGTACAAATCCATATTGGAGCTTCTAGAAACAATGTCCATATGTCAGTTTTCCTTCTAGAGTGATGCTACTACCTCAACCATGGAGATAGCTACAGAAAGTTGACAAAAGTGCAATAACTTGAACTTGCTAAACTGTCATTAGTAAAACCATGCAACATTATTCTTAATTCATTAAAAATAATGGAAATAATAATAATAATAATAATAAACCATGTAAACATGTATGCAGGAATTTGGTGCGTTTATGAAGAAATATGGCTAAAAATGATGACAATGGGTGAATGGAATGATGCGAAAATGGATTGTTTCATCAACAAAATTATGACAGATTGGAAGTCCAACAACATGTTTTGGAGGAATCTCATGAAGTCTTCTTACAGCCATATGTATGGGCTAATGATGTTGTAACAGTCATGTCATGTTATGTTTTTGGCTCATTGTCCCATTGGAGATGTTATAGCAGCAATATGCTTCATTGATAAAAATATGTAAAATGCTCATGAATCCATGTACTTGTATTATCTTTTTCATTGGGTCTTCTAGCGGATTGGTCCTAGAGTTGGGAATTCATGTGAAAGAGAGTCATGAATTCATGTTATAGTCATGTATGAGGTATTATGTTGATGCTACAACCATTTATTTACAATGGTATATGTCATTTAGTCATGGTCGTATGGAGTCTTGGTCCACCTTGTGCTTGTATCTTGTGGCAAGGAAGAAATTATTGTAGTGGAAGAAGTTCCCTACAATTTGGAGATTATTTTGGAGATGGCATGTGGTTAGGGGGATCATTATATGTTCTTATTTATTTCAGCCATCCATTGTTGGCATTATGGGCCACTTGGAGGTGTTAATGATGTGCCTCATGCTATGTTATGTCTAGTGGGGTTTTTGACCTTATTATATGAGCAAAGAGGTTGATGATGATTATTGATATTACTCATTGGAGATATTGTACTCAGAGATGGTTGGTGGCTGTTATAGAAGTGATTCTCCAACATATTGTGCTACTAACATGAGTTTTCTACTATGGAGAGTATGGATTGGTGCCTCATATTGATATTGTCACATAGATGCCACATATTGTTGTACATTATGATGTTGTTCATTGATGCTATGTGTGGTTGCCTCATGTGCATATCGTTGTTGTTAGATATTGATTGGTTCGACATGCTGTTGATGATTGGTTTGATATGTTGCTTGTTGTGGATGATGTGGAAAACATGGATATTTTTTATATGCATTATTATTCAGTCATGTAGAGATCAGTTGGTCCAGTGCTTATGCTTGTGAAATAATCTCTTGCTGCCTTATCAGAAGTAGTTGACCCTTTTCCATTGATGTCAAAGGGTGAGAGAGAGAAGAGAAGATTGAAGGTCTAGATTTTGTGTGTGGTTGTCATAAATGCCAAAGGGGGAGATTGTGGCATTATGGATTTCATGTTTGTAGCTGGTTTGTGTTGGCATTAATGTCAACCTTATAATGGTCTATTAAATGCATTGACGTCAACCTAGTTCAAAGAGCGTAGTATTTTTGACATTGATAACAACCTTGAGGTGGCCTAGTTGATCAATTGATTTCCTAGTCTATTTGGATTATTTACAAAAGTGCTACAGAGTTGTGCAAATGTGTTGAAGCTTATGAAGATGTCTGAGGATGAGTATAGGACTTGTTAGCACTAATGTCAACCCTTAACTTGTTGGTATCTAAGTCAACTTGGTGGTGGCACTTTTCCAATGAATGAACCTACATGTATAAGTATCACAGAGCTTGGAAGAGGTTTGGAAGTTTGTACAAGTATTGAATATGGTGTGCAAGAAGATGAAATATGTTTTGAGAAGAAGATCCATTGTTTTACCTTATGCTCTACCACAACTACTAGGAGAGAGTGCCCTTAGTGCAGTTATAGGTCTCCAGCCACTGGGATGCCAATGTGAAGGGTGTGGCTATAACTAAGGTTAGCTAGTTATATCCCTACGCGTATGAGCTTACACAAGTTTTTCTCTACATTCCTCATGCACATCAAAAGAAATTCGACATGGTAATTCCCAAAAGCTTCAAAATTAATTACATAAGCACACAATTAGTTGAATAAGTCCTCCATTGAGTATGGACACATTTAATGGACAAGTAGTGATGGTTATGTAATATTTCGTCAAATTTGAGCACCTATGAACTCATTCCAGAAGAGGAATTCACCCAGCACATTATAAATATCTCATTTTGGATATGAGATTTAGCTGGTTAAAGTGATTGTGAGTGTAATAGGTCTACAAAGAGGCATAATGTTCCAGATATATTAGTGAGCAAAGATACCTTAGTATATGAGTGAAAATGGCAGTGGATTGAGTAGATCAAAGGCCTATAGTAGAGTACTGAAGAAAAATAGCATCATGCATATTATATTGATGGCAGAGGCAGAAATTGTGTAGAGAGACTATTGTGTTTACATGCTGATTTTTTGTGTATGCAAGGAATTTATGTGAATGGCAATGTGCCATAATATTTTATATGATGTTGTATGTTCTTATTTGTAGTAGAGATTTTTGATGCCATGCATGCTTATATGGTCGTAGATTATTGAGGTTGATGTTATATTGCTATGTTTTTGGATGATTATGTTGTTGGGGATTTGATCTATGAATTGTAGTGAATTATTTGCTAGAGTGAAGAGCATATTGGTTGTGGTGTTTTTAAGTATGTTTGATAATGAGAGTGTCTTGTTGCTAAGGTTTGATAGCAAATATGAAGATTGTTGAGCATAGTGTCTTAGGGATCCAGTTTGAAAATGAATGAAATCAAGGTCCACATACAGTTATGGAGGAGTGGCCTCTAGAAAGTGGGTGCTTGGTAACTTGGAGAAATGATTCTATGCTAGTGGATGCTAGAAACAATGTAGCGAAAATGGTCACTTCTATCTAGTAGTAGTTAGATAATAGATGGTGGTGGCCAACTAATTGTATTTTGGGATCGAGACTCCTAACTAGTGGTGGATAAATAACTATGTTTGAGGTCGATTCTCCTAGCTGGTGGTTGCCAATAATCTATGTAAAAGACATCATTTGCTTGACACATAATAGAAGATTTAGAGAAACATAACAACATCAAGGGTGGTTTTTCTCCTGGAAGGGTTTCCACCAAATATCATTGTGTCTCATGTGTATTATTGTTGTGTTGTGCATTGTTTCTCTTATGATTGTCTTGTTTTAGTTGCTCCAATGATGTTATGCTTATGTGTTGATCTACTAATGTGTTGATGGTCAGTTAATGAATGAATAAGTTGAAGATAAAATTAGTAAAAATGTATCATTAGACACACTACTAATTCACCCCTCCCCCCCTCGCAGTAGTGATCAAGGTTTCTAACAGAAATTCACATGGCCTTAATAACCTGTAAATCACTTCCACACATTACAATAGAGATTGAAGCTGAAGTTGTTGTTATTATTTTTGTTGTTAATGGACACGATTTTGACTTATGTAGCTTCAAAGGATATTCTCATTGGCTACATATTTCTTTAAATAGTTAAAATTGAATGAAAGGCATTTACATGCCCATCCTTCATATCATAGTTAAGTAGTTTAAATTTAATGAAAGACATTTATGCACCCATATTTCAAGTTCATATACACATCAAACATATTTATTATATATTATATATTATATGGAGAAGTTGAGATTCAGAGAGTGTTTGATTGCTTGAGATTCGGTGAACTAGGAAACCAAGAGTATGAACCCTACTTACTTATGTAGCTTCGAAGGTTCGTGTTCTCATATTCTACTTGAGCTACATCTTTTTCCATTTACTAATGATAACCACAAGTCATGGATGCCACTCCAAGATTTTGTGTCATGGGTGGATTTCTCACTCCATTTTTCTCCTGTCAAAACCTCCCTGTAGATTCGCGATCTTTGTCACCATTGCACGCATTTTCTCTCGTTATTTTGGCTATACAAATATTCTTTAGGTATAATCTGCAAGAACTAGAGTATCCTTTACCTCACCCACACATGCCATAGTATTTTATACATTGTGGATATCGTTGCAAGGATGATTTCTCCATCTCCCATGAAACTTTAGAAGATTCATACCCATCTTTCATTATCTCTACAACTTCACAAAAATTCAATACCTTGTTTTATAATATTGTTAATGATTTAGATATTTTACCCAATTCTTGTATTATTTCTCTCTATAGAACGAGTTGTGTCTCATAGTTGCTTTGAGCAGTGCACCAGTTTTGGTGTTCCTTTTCCAAATTTTCTTTCAATGCATGAATATAAATTTGGGCCTACTCTATTTATCTTGTTTTCAAGTGATTTTCATATGCAATAGTAGTCATTTATTTAGAAATATTAATAAGCATTATTTATTTCTCTTCCAATTCTAATGAAACTTCCACTTCTTTCTCGGTTACTTCAAATTTCCAGGTCTGATATCCTTTTCTTTACGGCAGACACTTCACTCTCCAATGATTGCTTAAGATTGTTTTATGCACTTAAATGATTTTGTGTGTTGTTTGGAAGCTTATAGGTCTTCCTTGAGGTGTTTTGTTACATTCTTTGTATTTTGTAATTTCACAATGACCTCCTCTTTAGCCATAGAAGAACTGGTATCCATAACTTTCTCAAAACTGGTCTTGTTTATGTAATATTGAACTAGGTGTTGAATAAAAAATAATATCTTATTCTTTTTATGTACTCCAAATGATAAGGTAAATTCTATTCATTGCTCTACTAACCATAGGTAAGCACCATGTCTCTATCGCATTTCATGTGCATGGTTGGTCTCATCATATCACTTGTCTCTACCAAAACATTTTTGGGGCTGCTCCCCCCCTGAGGCCATGTTGACTTCAATTTTTCATTAAAGTCTCATGTTACTCCTTTTTTTTTCACACTTTAGTGGGATTCTAGTTAATATGTGCATTTCTTCTAGTTTATTATTTGATCTACTTTGGATGGTCTTCTCAACTTTCTATCTATACTTCTTTAGGGTACAGGGTACCTTGCAATATTTTGATTTGTGGCCAATATTGTTACATCTATAACACCTTTTTTGGCACAAAAACAAAGGAAATGGCTATTCTTGTGCTCTAGTTATTCTTTGCATATAGTTTTCAATCAACAACTTTCTGTCCAAAACCATTTCACAAATAACAATAACCATAAAAAGTGGTTGTGTACCTAGTTGTTGATGACCTCCTTGTAGGGAACCTACTTTGATTATTTGCTTGAGGATACTGTTGAACCTCAGAATTACCATCCCCTTGACATTTTTTCTCACCTTTTTCTCTTGTTTTCTCATAAGACTACAGACCCAATCAATGATAAATGCTAGATTTTGTCTTAG
Source organism: Pinus taeda (assembly GCA_000404065.3). Taxonomy (NCBI): domain Eukaryota; kingdom Viridiplantae; phylum Streptophyta; class Pinopsida; order Pinales; family Pinaceae; genus Pinus; species Pinus taeda. Next base: position 49,348 of record APFE030843019.1, on the reverse strand, counting down.
GAAAGCATTAAAATGATCACCATATTATATTTTCATGTTCTTGCTATTTTAATATATTTTTACAAATTAGCTATAGAATGCAACCTATTCTGCAGCTAACTATGGGTTCCGTAGCTACTATCATGGTTTGGCAAGTTACAGGTGTCAAATGAAGAACTGGGCCACGTGGGCATTTCTAGAATCATCTCCACATGGATTCTATCCTATTCACTCGGCTCAGATCAACAGAAAAGCATGCTTAAAGTCATGGTCAAAGATGGAGTCAAATACATTATCTAGAAGCAGTATGACTCTTGATTTTCTCTTTTGTAGCTAATCAAAGTCTAACAATTTTGTTGAGAAGTTAATGCAGATTAAGCCACTTGTAGCTGATCAGAAGTTGAGTTAATGCGGATTAAGCCACCTGTAGCTGATCAGAAGTTAAAAAGTCTCATTACAATTCGAATTAAGCCACTTGTAGCATGTTTTTCTTATAAATAGTCATGATAGATTCGAATTAGCCACCTGTGGCAAGATTTTCTTTTAGACATTTATTCTATTTTCCTATAAATATTGGTTGAATGAAACCGAGAAGTAGTTAGAAGCTAGAAGGAATTACAGGATTTTGTTAATACTTTGTATTCAGACTTCGTTTTTTTCATAATACAAACTCTGTTTTGTTAATGGTGGTCTAAAAGTGCATCTTTAACTAGCTAGCATCTAACCACATCAATTGTAAAGGGCCCCTTCACTAAAGGAGGTTTTTCACTTGTTGTTTTCAGTTTAATTTCTATTACTCCATTTTCTACAAGTATGTTTTCTCTAATTTTGTTTCATTTCAGTTTGTAACCAATAGTGCAAGTATAAAATTACAACTGTGCAGTCTTTTTCTTCTGAAATATTGTATGAAAAATTCTTGAATGAATAATGAAGTAATAAGAATACATAGTTTCTTAGTTTCTTATTGTTTTGTTACTCATTTTCTTAGCATAGAACTATCAATTAGCTGTATTAATAGATGTTCTCAAAACCATTTCAAAATGATGATAATTCTAACTTAAATGGTTAAATATCTAATTCATGTAGTAATTGAGCTTACTCAGCACATTGTGAGTTTTACATGTTGTTATCTTTTCTTTTCTATTTTCAGGTCATTACTTAGTTGCATCACTTGACATTCCAATAAATCATTTCAAGGAGATTGATTCTATCATATTCCAAAATTGAATGGTTGAATGACTAAATGAATGCAATTATCGAATTACCTTCTACATCAGTATCACTTTTGGTTTTAAGAAATAGATCCATGGATTAGGACTAAATGGTAGGATAAGATAGATGTTCTGTTTTTCTTATTAGTTCTAACTAGTTAGAATGGTTCTTGGTCCATTTTTAGGAGATTAGACTAACTTAGGAACCTTTCCTTTCCTTTAAAACTCATTTGATCCATGTAAATCTCTCATAGATTGTATATTCTTAGACATCAAAGAACAGAAACCCCCAAAACAAACATAAAAATACAAAACAACAAAGTAAGAGAAAAGTTAACTAAGCACATATAGTGCATCACACTTCATCAGTCTACAAACCTCGGTTAATAATTCATGCAAGAAATTTAGGACACTAAATTGACTAGACATTGGTGTCGTTGCCGGGGAAGTGTAATTTGGTAACATCATCTCTTACATTCAAAAAAAAATAAAAATTGATATGCGTAGAGAAAGAGACTCTAGGGGTAGATTCATGGCTAGAGGCAAGAGTTCAATTCCTACAACACCACCTACTCCACCAAGACTAAGAAGTGATATACCTCCATCTCAAGCTCATATTCCTATCCATAGACCTCCTAAAGTTTTAAGGTCAAAAATTCAAGCAAGAGGATCTCTTAGTTCATCTACTGACGCAGTCCTAGAGGAAGAAATCTTGGATCTCCAATAGAAGGAGTAGCCTTTTTCACCTCTACAGGAGAACATGTTTTAGTTGAAGAATTAAGAATACCTAGTGGAGAAGAAGAAGTAGAACCTTTCTTCCACATATCATTAATAGAGGATCTAGAGGAAGAACAATTAGCCTTGCATATTCAATCTTATATTAACTCTAAAGAACTGTAATGACAGAAGAAGGAGAGGATGGAGAATTTTCACTGTTTGGAGGAGGAGGAGGTAGAGGAAGAGGTAGAGGAAATAATGGAGAAGGTAGAGGAAATAATGGAAGAGGTAGAGGAAATAAGGAAGTTGATAATTCTTTTGGATTCCCTATAGTTGATGAAGAAACATATGCCACAATGAAAAATATCTCACCTTCTGTCCTTCCAAATTTTCATGGATTAAAAAGTGAAGACCTCGAAAACTTCTTATTTGAATTTGAAGTCTTGTGCAGAACTTATGATTATTTACAAGACTCTCAAAAACTCAAATTGTTTCCTTCAACATTAAAAGGAGCTACTTTAAAATGGTTCATGGGATTGGTCACTCAGTCTATTAGAACATGGAATGACATGAAGAAAGTGTTTTTGGAAAGGGATTTGGATTATTGCATGCTTAGCAATCACAAGGATGAAGTGTTCAAAATGATGCAAAGAGAGGATGAAAATTTGGAGGATTTAATTAAGAGATTCAATTATAACTTAAAAGGAGCAAAAATGGATAACTTAGATCAAGATACTTTAAAAGATCTTTTATTAAAAGCCATTAGAGATGAGTGGATAGATATCCTTAACATGATGGGGAAGGGAGATATCTCTCAACTCCCATTAAGTGACATTGGAGAATTATGTGTTCATCTCTCAAGAGGAAAATCCAAAACTGGGAAAGGTCCAAGAGATCCTTCTCTTGTGAGGGTGAATAAATCTGCAACTGGATCAATAAGTAGGGCATAAATTGGAAACATGCTTGATGAATTAAAAATATATATTCTAGGGAGCCTTAGTGAACAGATAGACACCCTTAAGTTACAAAAAAGCAGAAAGTTGAGACTAATGCTCTGGTTATTTTTTGTTCCAAATGCAGAAAGAAGCATGCTTTAAGAGAATGCCCTTTGGATGCAAAAGTCATAGAGACTTGTGTGATTTGTTCAGAAAACCATGAGACCAAAAGTTGTCCTTCAATTCCTACTCTTAAGGTTGTTTTTCAAGAGGAAACAATTTCAAATCCAACAGTATCTTTGCTTTGTCTCTAGAAGACCTTGGCAAGGGCAACAAAATCAGGGTTTTAACAACCAAATGTATATGTAGCCCCCTCCAAATTGGAATTTTTGGCAGCAACCTTGGCCTCAATCTCAATCTCAAAATCAACCTTGGGCTCAAGGAATGCACAATCCTTATGGAAGATTCTCTCCATACTATCAATATCCTCCATCATATCCAAACTATCCTCCCCAACGAATTCCTCCACAAAATCAACAGCCCCAACTTCAAAACCAAAACCCTCAACTTTCACTGCCATTTCCACATAGACCAAATCAGTTACCTGCCCAACCATTACCTAACCCCAATAATAAAAATCCTCAGAATACCTACATGGTGGAAGGAAAACAATTTCCAACTTACATGATCACTCCATTAGATCTCAATAATGCCCAATTGAGATCTAGTAAGATATTAGAAAAGAAAAAGCCTTCTATAGTTATTCAAGAACAAGACAATTATGAGGAAGATTCTATACAGCAAAATAAAAGTTTTGAAAGAACATCTCCTCAAAACCATAATACTAAAAATGAGAAACATAAAGAACCAATAAACTCAACTCCTATCATAGAACAACAACCAGTATCCACTTCTACACCTCCTTTTCCAGAAAGGTTACAAGTTGATAGAGGGGTAGAAAAGAATATTATGTTGCCTAATTATGATTTTCTAGATGAAATGAAAAATGTTTGTATCAAAATCCCGTTGTTACAATCCATTAAGGAGATCCCAATTCTAGCTAAAACAATAAAGGAGTTGAGCATGAAAAAACTAGGAAGAAAAACAAAAGAAGTAAAAACAATTCAGCTAGCAGGAAAAATAGCAATCATAATGATGGGAAAAATTGCCATACAAAAATATGTAGATCCAGGAAGTCCAGTTGTAAAAACACATGTCAATGGAGTTGAAATCCCAAATACACTGATTGACTTAAGAGCAGCAATAAACATCATGAGCAAACAAACCATGGGACAACTCAAACTTCCCAATCTTCTTTATACAACTATATTACTGCAATTGGCAGATAGATCTATAATCAAACCAGATGGTGTGTTAGAAGATATTTCAATGTCCTTAGACTCTTGGGAGTACCCTGTTGATTCTATGATCGTAACCCCAAAGAGAAATCTAGGAGGACATCCACTTATATTAGGAAGACCTTGGTTGGCTACAGTTGATACTTTCATTAGTTGTAGATCTGGTGATATGTATATCTCTTATGGCAATTCAACTAATAAATTCACTCTATATCCTCCAGCAAGAACAATCACAGAGATAGATGACAAAGAATGTATTGATGATGAAAATGAGATTCAGCCTCTCTTTACTATTTCAACCATTAGTGAAGATAGGCAAATCTTAAATACAATGGAAAATTTTGAATCATCTCCAGAATATGAACATGATCAATTTCAAGAAAATTCCAATATTGAATATTTGTCATCTAGGTATATGTCTCTTTATTCTATGTAAGAATTTGGTAGCTCTACAGTTGAAATCTTTCTAGGGAAAACATTGAACATAAACAATAACTTGGAAAAATTACAACAGGAAAAGCTAAACAAAACTTTACAAAAACATTCTTCTGCATATGCATGGGAATACACTGACATGAAAGGAATTAGTCCTAAGACTTGTATACATCACATCTACTTTGAGGAAAATTGTAAACCTATCAGACAACCTCACAGAAGGATGAATCCAAATCTTAGGGAAATTGTGAAAGAAGAGTTGCAAAAATCGTTGAATGCAAACTTTATTTACCCAAATTCAAACAACCAGTGGGTTTCTCCTCTAGTGATTGTGCCAAAAATAATGGTAAATGGAGGGTATCTATTTATTATCGAGAATTGAATAAAGCTACCCTGAAAGATCATTTTCCTTTTCCCTTTATAGATCAAGTGTTAGATACATTAGTAGGTAAGAAGTACTTCTCATTTTTCGATGGTTTTAGTGGTTATAATTAGATTCAAGTAGCACCTGAAGATCAAGATAAAGCCACATTCACCTGCCCATGGGGAACTTATGCCTACCAAGTACTCCCTTTTGGATTGTGCAATGCACCTGCAACATTCCAAAGAGAAGTACTAGCAATATTTTTTGATCTATTACATGATTGTGTAGAGGTATATATGGATGACTTTACAGTTTATGGGAATACATTTAAGGAAGATTTAGAAAATTTGGAAAAATTTCTTAAAATATGTAAGGAAGAAAACCTTTCACTAAACCATGAAAAATGTTTTTTGATGTTTACAGAAGGGATTGCTTTAGGACATCACATTTCAGGAGATGGAGTTAAGGTTGATAAATCTAAAGTTGAGGTCATCTCTAAATAATCAATTTGAAGTTGTCAAAAGAATGTTAGAAGTTTTCTAGGATTCATAGGATATTATAGAAGGTTTATAGAAAATTTCACTAAACTAGCATCACCACTCTTTAAATTTCTCACCAAAGATTGTGAATTCAATTGGAATCCTAATTGCCAGTTGGCATTTGAGACTTTGAAAGAAAAAATTTCTAAGGCACCCATCTTAAGAGGTCCAAATTGGAAACTACCTTTTCATATTTCAACAGATGCTTCAGATACAACTTTGGGAGCTATATTAGGACAAAAAAAATTGATCCCTTATGCCATCTATTACACAGGCAAGAATTTGACTCCCACTGAATTAAATTACACCGTAACTGAAAAGGAATTCTTAGTCGTTGTTCATGTTATCAGCAAGCTCAGACATTATATAACAGGCTATGAAACCTTTGTTCATACAAATCACTCTGAAATTAGGTACTTAATGAATAAACCAATTACTAATGGCAGAGTTACAAGATGGTTATTACTCCTGCAAGAGTTCAACATCATTGTTTTAGATAGACTTAGAAAACAAAACACAATTGCTGATTTCTTGTCTAGAATTCAAAATATCAAAGATGAAACTCCAGTTGAAGATAAATTTCCTGATGAATATATTTTTGTGGTAACTACTCAAACCCCTTGGTTTGCAGATATTTCTAATTACTTAGTCACAAGAAAATTACCTTCACATTTGTTTCCTAAGGAGAAAATAAAAAGCATTCAAACAAGTGCAAGGTACTCATGGATTACTAATGAATTGTATAAAACAGTGCCAGATTTCATGATCAAAAGGTGTGTTCGAGAAGATGAAATGCCTGAAATTCTTAAGGCATGTCATGATGAACCTTGTGGTGGGCACTTTGCTGACAAGAGGACAGCCTATAAAATCATTCATTTAGGATATTATTGGCCCTCCATCTTTAGAGATGCCAAAGAATATGTCAAAAGGTGTGATAGCTGCCAAAGGGTAGGGAAACCTGCTCCTTCAAATGAAATGCCACTACAAACTCAGGTACTCATTGAAATTTTTGAAAAATGGGCCTTGGATTTTGTTGGACCAATTAATCCTCCATCTAAACAAAAGAAGTATATTTTGGTCAACGATTATGTCACCAAATGGGTAGAGGCTAAAGCATCACCTTTTGCTAACAAAAAATCTATAATTAATTTTCTTTTTGAGGACATCTTCACTCATTTTGGTGTTCCTAGAGAAATAGTGACAGATCAAGGATCTCAATTTACATCTAAAATGGTGGAGAGACTTGTGGAAGAATACAAGATAAAACATACGAAGTCTACTCCTTACCATCCACAAGTAAATGGCCAAGTTGAATCTACCAATAAGGTGATTGAAGGAATTCTCACTAAGACTGTACATCTACACATAAGAGATTGGGCAGAAAGGCTTCCTAAAGCTTTATGGGCCTACAAAACTACATGGAGGAAGACAACATGACATACTCCCTATGAGCCTATTTATGGGAAGCAAGTCTTGTTCCCTATAGAGTTTCAAATCAGAACCTTCAAGGTGGTAGTCCAATTGGGACTGGATTTATCAGAAGCACAGAAACATAGATTGGAGAAACTCAATGAGCTTGATGAAATCATGCAAGATGCAGTTCAAAGAACCAATTTAGTCCAACAACAAAGGGCTAAATGGCATGATAAGTATATCAAGGAGAAAATTTTTCAAGCAGAGGATTAGGCACTTTTTTTCAATTCAAAATTCAATGATTTTCAAGGGAAGTTTCAGACTCATTAGCTTGGGCCATATGAGATTGAAGAAGTCTTTAATAATGGAGCAATGAGAATAAGGACAATAGATGAGAAAAAGGTACCTCTTCTTGTGAATGGTCATCGGTTAAAGATATATCATAAACCAATTTCAAGGGAGGATTTTGTCAGAATTTTCCAAGATAACACTGAGATGAAGTTGGTGAAGAAGAATTCTTCTTCTCCGCTAACTTAGTTTTTCCTGTATATA
>APFE030843019.1:0-41825 GCA_000404065.3 Pinus taeda | reverse complement strand
CTGACATCCTATATTTCCTATTTTCTTTTTATAATAAGTAGTGACATAAAGCTACATTCATTTGCACTTCCTAATCTGCAAATTCATTTCATTTAATTTCATCTCACTTCACATTCATTCCCTCTCACTGTTATATTCCATTTTTCTTTCATTATATTCCATTTTCATTTCATTTCACAGTCATATTCCATAGCCATATTTCATCTTTATCATGTTCTGCAACTAATTCCATTCCACAACATATTTGATTCTGCAGCAATATCTCATTCCACAGATCTATTCCAAACAAATGTTGATTGCATGGAATTGAAGAATATTTTTTTTGAAGATTGATATGCTAAGAACGGTATCTGCGGATCAACATCAAAGAAAAACAACAAACAAAAATGCTAAGTTCCAAGAGGTAAAAGTGCAAAAATTTATTTTAAATAACAAGGTTAGAACATAGACTATGTATAATATGGGCATTCATATGTTTCCATGAAAAATCATCATTTGATTTTATTGCAATCTCTATCATACTGCATATCCACCACATCCTCCATACTCCGTCACATAATGGTCCATAATTAACTCCCTCATTGTTTTTAACGGTCATGACTACGACGTAACATACTTGTCCATGTTTCTCTAAAATCCTTAATCTAGTTATTTCATGCAAACCCGCAGTTATTTTCACCATATTCGCAGTCAGTCCATTTCATAAACCAGGGAGGGTAATTCTGAAGGTTGAGGAACTTTGCGTAGTAGAAGGTATGGGGCCCATTTTCAGATCAGAACTGGTAGGGGCAAAGTATATGGAAGGATACCCAAAGCTCAAGGAAATGTTGCAGAAGGCTGGATGGCTCAAATTCATCGAAAAATTTGATGGTTTTCATAAAGAGATCACAAAATCCTTTGCTAGATCTTTTGATGGTACAGAGGTAGAAATTGGAGATATTAAGTTTGCAGTAACTAAGTCGTTCATAACCGAGGCTACAGAACTTCCAAGGCATGGTGAAAAATGGTTCAAAAACAAGGAATTCCACAGTGAAACATGGAAAGTAATACTCAAGAACCCAGATATGGATGTCTCTATTTTTAGAAAAGGAATTCCCATTTCAGCTTTTAAAAGTAAGTGGAGGAACATGCTTTTGATATTACAGAAATTTATCACCTGTGAGGGGAGATTCGGTTGCATGTATGTCTACAATATCCATTTACTAATGAATTTCCTAAAAAAAGGAGAAATCAATCTTCCTTTCTTCCTACTAAATAGTTTAAGAAGATGGCCTAAAATGTGCAAAAGAAAATAGAGTTCATAGATACAACCATGTACCATCATGGGTTGATAAAGATACTGATTGAGTTTCATTTAAAAGGAATAGGAGATACCTGGGAGGATTTCCTCATTCGAAACCATTTCCAAGAAGCACCAGAGTCACCCAAAGAAGATAATGTTAGAAGAAGTCGAAGAAAGAAGATTGGTATAACTATTAAAGATAGACCTGAGGCTTCACTACAGAAAGATGATGAAAAATTAATATCTGAAGAACTGACAAAAATCAAGAAGCAAATCAAGGCAAGAGGAAAAATAAGAAAGGAGAAAAAGGTCACAGAGGAGGAGAATGTAAGTCATCCACAACCTAGAAGAAGCTCTACTCCGAGGTTTGGTAAAAAAAAACATCGTCAAAAGGGACAAAGTTCATAAACTTAGAAGAGGAAACCCTAGAAACTTCTCCTGTTAACATCCCTTTTGAACACAATCCTTATAATTCTCATGACCATCATTTTGAAGGTAGCCCAAGCAGAAGATATCTAGGCATAGACCCAGTGCAGCAACAAATATATGATTATATAGAATCAATGGAGAAGAAAAGTGCCTCAATAAATCCATAACCTTCTATCAATCCACAAGAACCTCTAATTGACTCTCTCAAACAGGGAATTTATGAATTAGAGATATTGAATAGACATATCAAACAAGAGAATGAAACCTTGAAGGAACAAAATAAATTGGACAAGGCAATTCATGATAATACCATTATGCATATAGGGTTGTGGTATAAGAAAAATAGGAAGTTGAAAAGAAAGAATAAAATTATGAACAGAACAGGCATCAACCTCAAGTACAAACTTCTTATGAGGAAACCCAGAATGACATTCACTTCAAGGAAGAACAAAAGAAGAAAATTGGATGTACTAGCAAAAGTGTCTAAGCAAATGCATTAAAGAAGAATAACTCACATTTTTGGCAAATTTCATGAGGACATGCAATGATTTTACAGTGGGGGTATGTTGAACCTCAGAATTACCTTCCCCTTGACATTTTTTGTCACCTTTTTCTCTTGTTTTCTTATAAAACTACATATCCAATCAATGATAAATTCTAGATTTTGTCTTAGGAAAGCATTAAAATGATCACCATATTATATTTTCATGTTCTTGCTATTTTAATATATTTTTGCAAATTAGCTACAAAACCCAACCTATTCTGCAGCTAACTGTGGGTTCCGTAGCTACTCTCATGGTTTGGAAGGTTACAGGTGTCAAATGAAGCACTGGGCCACATGGGCATTTCCATAATCATCTCCACATGGATTCTATCCCATTCACTTGGCCCATATCGACAAAAAAGCATGGCTAAAGTCATGGTCAAAGATGGAATCAAGTATGTTATCTAGAAGCAATAGGACTCTTGATTTTCTCTTTCGTAGCTAATCAAGATTCTAACAGTTCTGTTGAGAAGTTAATGCGAATTAAGCCACTTGTAGCTGATCAGAAGCTGAGGATTTAATGCGGATTAAGCCACCTATAGCTGATCAGAAGTTAAACAGTGTCATTACAATTCGAATTAAGCCACTTGTAGCATGTTTTTCTTATAAACAGTGATAATAGATTCGAATTAGCCACCTGTGGCAAGATTTTCTCTTAGACAATTATGTTATTTTCCTATAAATATCAGTTGAATGAAATCGAGAAGTAGTTAGAAGCTAGAAGGAATTACATGCTTTTGTTAATACTCTATATTCAGATTTTGGTTTATTCATAATACAAATTTTGTTTTGTCAATGGTAGTTTAAAAGTGCATCTTTAACTAGCTAGCATCCAGCCACATCAGTTGCAGAGGGCCCCTGCACTGAAGGAGGTTTTTCACTTGATGTTTTCAGTTTGATTTCTATTACTTTGTTTTCTACAAGTCTGTTTTCTCTAATTTTGTTTCATTTCAGTTTGTAACCAATGGTGTAAGGATAAAATTACAATTGTGTAGTCTTGTTCTTCTGAAATATTGTATGAAAAATGACTGAATGAAGAATGAAGTAATGAGAATACATAGTTCCTTAGTTTCTTATTGTTTTGTTACTTATTTTCTTAGCATAGAACTGTCAATTAGTTTTATTAATAGATGTTCTCAAAGCCATTTCAAAATGATGATAATTCTAACTTAAATGGTTAAATATCTTATTCATGTAGTGATTGAGCTTACTTAGCACATTGTTAGTTTTATATGATGTTATCTTTTCTTTTCTGTTTTCAGGTCATTACTTAGTTGCATCACTTGACATTCCAAAAAATCATTTCAAGGAGATTGATTCTATCATATTCCAAAATTGAATGGTTGAATGGCTAAATAAATGAAATTATTGAATTACCTTCTGCATCAATATCTCTTTTGGTTTTAAGAATTAGATCCATGGATTAGGACTAAATGGTAGGATAAGATAGATGCTATGTTTTTCTTATTAGGTTCTAACTAGTTAAAATGGTTCTTGGTCCATTTTTAGGAGATTAGACTAACTTAGGAACCTTTCCTTTCCTTTAAAACTCATTAGATCCATGTAAATCTCTCATAGATTGTATATTCTTAGACATCAAAGAATAGAAACCCGCAAAACAAGCATAAAAATACAAAACAACAAAGTAAGATAAAATTTAACTAAGCACATATAGTGCATCACACTTCATCAATCTACAAATCTCAGCTGATAATTCATGCAAGCAATTTAGGACACTAAATTGACTAAACATGTACCTTCTTGTATGCTACACCTTTTGTTGATTGGTTTTATTTCTCTTACATTCTGCTACTACATGTATAGGTTTATGGCAATGGAAGCATGAGATATATTTTCTCCTTTTAAATCTTGCATGCTTTCTAACCTCATATCTATGAGCAAATTCATCCTTGAAAATTATAATTTCTTTATTTCATTCTTACACTTCTGTTTATGCTTCTTGTTTTTATTTGTTTCCTTACTAATCATGTTGTTGATACCTTCTTTTACAAGCCTTTTTGGAGCTTCTTTATCATCTTTTGTAGTTTCCTTTGAACTATTTTACTTTTCTGAGTTCTTCATGGAGACAACCTCCTCTTCTAGCTTTCTACACATTTTCATCTAATTCACTTCTAGCTGAAACAATCTCAACCTATAATTTTTCATGTGGTTCCTATTTCTCCTTCATTTGAATACTCGTCATTTCTTCAATTCTTCTATTTTTTTCCAGTTGTATCCTCAAGCTAATAATTTCCTCCTTGTACTCATTCTCTCTTTCATCACATATATGCAACAACTTATTTTGATCTCTGATTTTGTTTGTCAGCCTTTCTATTTCAACCAAGACTGAGTCAAGATTGGATTGGTTTTCATCATTATTTTCCTCATAAGAATCAAGTGCATTTACACTGGCAAGACAGGTCTCATTTGATTGAACGCTTTCTCTCTGAAGGGGCTTTTTCTTCTTCCTCTTTTTTTCTCTTTTTTTACATTGTTGTTATTAATATCTCCTTCATGCATGAGCTGCAACCTTTCCCAAATTTCTTTTGCATATTTGAGATCTATCAGAGTCTCAAGATCCATATTGTGAAGGTTGTTATACATTGCACATTTTTCTTGCATTCCACTATTTTTATTTCTTACAGGTGGAGTCTTTGTTGTATCCATCACATACTAGCTTCTAGAAATTAGGTCCATAACCCATCAGTTAAAATTTTATCTTCTCTTTCCATTCTTGAAAGTTTGCATAAATTTTTCAGTACTAAGCATAGGTACATTTTGATGCTTCATAACTCAACCAGGTCTACCTTCTCGACATTAGGCTTACACAAAAGGATCCAACTTTGATACCAATTGTTAGAAACTTGAATAAATTGAGGGGATGAGGTGAATCAATTTAGCATATTCATGGACATATATTACTTATATTTTCAATGATTAACTGAACTATTAAATGATGAACATACCACCTTATGAATAATAGATTTAATATGTGAACAACATGTAATATGTAAAACACAACATCAAATTAGCACATAAAAGAAACACATATGGACACTAGATATAAGTGGAAACCCATAAAGGGAGAAACCATAAATTTATTTTTGTTGTGATGCAAAGGAAAGATCCTACTTCCTCTATTACATTAGATTTTGGAGGTTGCAACCTATCTTCTATTTTGTAAGCTACAACTTGTTGGGAAGCTCCTACTCTCACTTACATAAATTTTTTGCAGACTACTACCTACAGGAGGCTTTTGCCTCAACATGATCCAACTTGTTATTTTTCAAGCTACAAATTTAAAGGAGACTATAATCCCTTCATACATATAAAAAATAAATAAATAAATAAAAATAAAAATGTGTTGGTTTACGTGGACAATAATTTTGAATACCTCCATCTTTGTTTCAAATTCTTCTCCTCCTCAAATCTGCTTCACATTTTCTTCACATGTGCTAGGTAACTCGCAAACAACAACTCAATTCTTTCACATACACTATAACCTTCTCTAACCTCCCAGTCTTCCAAAAAAACATTTCTTTAGAAAGATGGTTTGTTGGTTGTTGGTATTCCACACAAGAATATGAAGTGAACAGTCTTTCCTCTTTGCATTCCACCAATTCAATTTCACAATTTTTCAGATTTTGAATATTAAAAAAAAAAAAAAATGCTCCGCCAACAATTATTTTCAGCCACCTGTAATGATTAAATGCACCAACAGAATGCCAAGATCATGTAACTGAAAATTCATACTCCAATCACCAAGCATCAACAATATTTTCCATCGCCCTTTTCACAACTTCTTGATGCATTACCTTGCATCACAACATTGATCAACATCTCTATCCACAAGCAATGTATTTGTTCTACTTCAACCTCTGCAACATAACATCACAATCACAATGCCATAACAAATTACACCAACAAATATAAAAATCATAACAAAATTGCATCATTGTATCTGCACTTGGAGTAAATATACCTCTGCAACATACCAAGGCCATTCACTAAGCATTTCCGAGGCCTTATCTCTGTTCACCTGATATCACAAGCAACTGGACTACAACAAGATGTGCACAACCTATGAAAGTATTCACATATAGAAACAATGCATCACAACATCACATTAGCATCAAGCAAGCATAATAGACATAGCAATATCACCTACATCAACACAAGCATGCCATAAATGACAACTATGCCAACACTAAGTAGCTTCAACACCTACAACATGCAATTCCCCTCACCTAATTTTGTTTTTCATAGGATTCATAGGTTAGTTGATGGGGTTAGTGGTATATAGAATTGTTATGTATCAGTATAGATAGGGTAGATATCTATACTTGTTACATCTAGAATGATTTCCAATGGTGATTTTGTATTCCTACATATTGAATAGATAGTTGTATGTCATAATGTTGACATGCTTGTTTTATGTGCTAGAGTAATGGATGATAGTTTGGATGCTTGGATGATGTCATTTTATTATATTTTGATAAATTATTACTAATTATATTAAAGAAGTATGAATTGTGATGGGTTGACAAAACTTACAGGGCTCCTACGTAGAGAAAATTGCTTAAAAGGGAAATATTATGGAAGTTTAATTGAATGCTAATTGCATTTGATAATCTTTGTAAGATGTGCATGAATTTATGTATATTTTTCAATATGAAATCACTAATCCTTGTGATATAGGAAATAGGTTATTTGATTAAGACAATTAAGGAGATCTCCAAGATCAAAGCTCAATAGTGAGATATATGGAGGATAAACAGTGACACAATACATTTACATTTGATTATTCTTTGCAATATTATTAATCTATTTTATATGCATGGGTGCATGCATGTGTAGGGTACAATGAAAATCTTTGCCAACATAATGGGTGTGAATCATAATTGGTGAAATCCTGGAAAAGGAAAGAAGTATATTTCTTGCAAAACATATTTGATGGATATTTACAACATAGGAATAAGGGCATGAAGTCCTTATTTCATGGCTATAATTGGGGGGAGCACAGTAGGGTTAGGGAATCCTTACTCCCAAGTATTTATACCTTCCAGATTCAAAACTAAGTTGAAGTAACCTAAATTTACCCGTTGATTGAATTAATTCACTTAGAAAATACCCACTTTGTGGGGGATACTTGATATAATATTATATTAATTAAAATCATGGTTTATTAAATTATTTATAATAATAAATTTAGGAAAAGTAGGGGAGTGACACTTAAGTAACATTTGTGGGGGTGGGGAATGTGATGAATCATATGTATATTAAATTGAATAAATAAGAAATATAACTAATTTAGTATGGACGGGGTGAGGTGGGTAACTTCATTAAACCTATAAATAGGTGATTCTTCAATGGGGTTTCTTAGGGTGACCTAAAAAGTACTTAAGTGCAATAGAAATTCAACTAGAACCTAAGCAAGAGTAAGATAATATAGTAAGTTGAAATTATAAAGTAGCTAGAACTCTATGACACAAATTCATTTCTGGTGATGCCTCTAATATCATAGCAAGTTTAGATGGTGGAAAACCCACCACTGAAATATATTATGTATTAAAAATTGGTTAGGATCCCACAACACTTGAGGGTCTTAGGAAAAAAGTTTTTCCTAATTGTATCTAAGAAAAAATAGGCTAGGATCATATGATTTAGTTGGGGAAAGACATTAGTGGTTGGAATTATACTCAAAACTACTAGAATTGAATTTGGATCAATCCCATAATGAATCGTGTATGTATATGCATATGTATATATATATATCTATATTAATATATAATATATATATAATATAAAATATAATATATAATATTATAATATATATAGATAGATATAGATATAGTTGTACATTTAGCTAATTATAGAAATATCGATTGAATTGGATATTTCATTTATTTGGTACTAGCCTATGGTTGAAAGTAAGTTCATATGTTAGTCTTACCTAGACAAGTTATGGAAAAGCAATTGTAAATAACCAAACATATGCCATGGAAAATTTATGAAAGACATCGTTTCATCGAAAGTTAGAACTTCACATGGAAAGGAAAGTACTATATAGTTGTTTTCCTTCATTTAATTCGAATTAGTACTAGTATGCTCTTAATTTGCAGGAATTTGGTAGTTAAGTCAATTCTTAACAATGATTAAGAGGTTGTTTTCCAACTATTTTGAAAATCCCGCGAATAACTCCTATTAGGATTATGTGATTTGTAAATCCTTAATTTAACCTTTGTTTGATGAAATTGGTTGAGGAAGTTATTGATTGGATTCCCATGGGAAAACTAATATAGATATGGGTTGTTTCCTTGCGTATGGTTGTGGTTTGAGGTGATCTTTCCATATGTTTGATTAAATATATGAATGAATTCCTATGATATTTTTAGGGCAAAAAATCCTTTCCCTTGTTGAAAATTAGTGAGCATTTGCTCTTATATTAAGGCATGACTAAAAAACAACATCCAAGAAAGAAATTTTAATTATGAATGATGTCCCATTTAGACAATAGTCACTCTTCGGTTATATATTTCAAGTTTTTTAATTAGCTATTAAATCCTTCATTTCTTGAAGTAATTGAGAGAATCAATATTTCATAGAAGAGATCTAGTTTGTTTTTAAAGCCTTTAGAAAGCTTGGTTTTCTGCAATGGACTTGAAAAATCTTTATCCTAATACATGGGTGTGGTCTAAAAAGTCTCAATGGAATGTTTTTGTTCCCTATGCATGTACTAGTCAAGTGCATGTCCTATAGGTGACAATTTTGGGGTTAAGCTCAAGAAAGAGGTTGATTTGACCTTGTGATTGTAGATCTATATTTTGAGCAAGAAAATAATATAATATTGTAATCAAATGTCATTTTACTTTCTATTGCTAATGGATAAGTAATCATTTGGAGAAATGGAATTGGAATTGTTGTTTATGAAGGCTGGATTTGGGTTAGATATTGAGTATAATGATCTATAACATCAGATGTTGAACTAATGCCTTAAATTTGAGTCAAATGGGGCATGTCTTTGAGTGTTCAGCTATGAATAAGAATCACTAAACCTTATTATTATTGATAATATCATGCCATATATTGAGTGAGAGTTATCTACTCAAATAATTATTGATATGAGAACAAGTGTAAGGTGTTTGAGAAAAGGCATCAACAAAAAAGTAGATCTTTGAAGGAATGAATCCTAGAATCAACTCTCTGAGCTTAAGTGTGTTTATTTCTTTAAATGTGTGATTCTCCTTATGAGAATAATTCTATTAGAGTTCCATGATAAGCATTTGATAAAAGTACTCAATCCTTAGATTGATTTTATCTCCTTGTTTTCAATTGTTAATCTTAATATGTGAGTTAGATTATAGATTATGATTTTGCATTAGCTATGGAATTCATTACTATAATTAGAGTAGATTCATGGAGAAGCATATGAATGGTTAATGAAAATTTCATTTCACCTTGCGAAAGAGTAGGTATGTGAGGCTATGGAAAAATTGCCTCTCATTTAGTATGTTAATCTTTATTTTGAATTAGTGGAACGTTATAGGGCTATTTGAGAAGTAAGTAGTTTAATTAACCATATAACTAATTATGTAATATTGCATCCTTCAGTGAGTTAATATTACTCATTAGATTTGCCTCTTATTTAGTACATTAATCTTTATTTTGAATTAACAGAATTTTATAGGGTTGTTTGCGAAGAAAATAGTTTATTTATCTATCTTACTGTTATGTAGTATTTCAGCCTTGAGTAATTTAAATTAACTTAGTATAATGCATTTAGAACACTCTACCTTAAAGGGCTTATGAGAACCTAAGAGAGAGCCCTCGTGATAAACGAGCGGTTCTTGTGGGGATTTTTCCAATCTGGATATATGTGTGATAATCTCAATACAAATGTATTTGTCGAAAATCTAATTGTAGGAGCCTAGGTCATTCGAGTTGTCGATAGAGAAATCTTAGAGTTGATTATATTATTATTATTGTTATATGTTGTTATTCATTGAGTCAATCTTGGTTAATTTTATTTCAATCGACATAGTGTCATGGGGAATTACACAAATATCTTTGTAATCTTGAACAATTAGATTGATTAGCTCACCAAAAGGAGATTGGTTAGTTAACTTGAGTTAGTGTGCTTTCCTTTGTTAATTTGTTGTTATCTTTTAGTTGTTGTTGAACACTAATTTAATTACCATAATTAATCTACAAGATAGGCCACATAGTCATCCTTGAAATTCTTTATTAACCTTGCAAACTTCTCTTATAGTTTCTTCCTCTCTTTCTCCATGCCAATGTTTCTCAAATATTCCCTAAAATCAACTAGCTACTCCACTTCCAACCCCATCATAATAGCAGTATGCTTTTCTCTAACTATCATGTTATACATAGCTTATCTAAGGATAATTTGGGTCTCATTATTTTTTATTTAGATCATTATGGATAATTTTGTTTTCCAGAGTTTCACTTAAGTGAGAAAGACTTGAAACATGGATGGAATCTTGGGAGAACTAAAGAACACTACCCATTGTCAACAAAATAACTCTTCCTCTCATTGAAGGTCAAATTTTCTTTGGAAAAGGGAGTGTCTCTAAGTAAAATATGGGTGACTCTTTAGAATTAAGTGGATAGTAGGTTTCCCAGACCAATTTCAATCCAAAGGGTAAATGAGTCAAGGTTGATAAATGAGAGGGTTTATAGGAAATAAAGAGAGTTATAATTAAGATGTTGGAAACATGCTCTAACCAACCACATGAATTATTTAATATGTAGAAACTAAAAGAGGGGCCCTTTCAAATGTGCAAGACTTCAACTATTATAGGTTAACAATAATGACACAAAATCATTAAACAAAGGAAGATAGCAAGCCCACAATGGAATGATAACAAAAAACAATTCATAAGGATGGATCTGTTGGAGTACATGAACATTGCCTACCTTTACCTACCCTACATTTCTTACCATTTATGACCACTTTCTATTTTTATCACTTATTATTTATAGTATGTATATTTTTAGCAAGGATGCCACGTAGGATGACATTTGGCAATGTGCTAGACATTGACTGAGTCATGACATGGATTTTTTCTATTGATTAATGCACATGTCCTATTGTTTAGGGAACCTATCCGCAAGTGTTCAATTCATTCCTCTTTTGGGGGACAACCTTATCAACTCATCCCTTTAGATCTAGGAAACCTTATCCTTTGACTTTCTATATTTGGAGTTTTTTTTTTGTAATTGAGTTTGGAATTGCATAAGTGATTTATATATTTTTTCCTACATTATATCCAATTTTATCTTTAGTCAACTCTATTATTGACCTTAATTGTATTTTAGACCCTACAACTCTATTTTTGTCCAGTTAAATAGAATTAAGAGAGATTTTATTTTCTATTGGTTGTGCATGCACTTGGAACCACACTTAATCACATTACTTATCTCTATGAGAAGGCTATTTAATTGTATTCAAGTCAAGCAATAGTCATCAATTGAATTCGAATTGGTTCTTTAGTTACGCAGCCTACATGAGTGTTAATGTTACAGGTGCATAGGTCGAGCACAAAATTTGATGAATATTGGACAAAATCTTACCAATGTGATGGGATTGTCACGTGGTAATGTTGGGGGAAAATCTTTGTTTAGAAATTTTGAAAGTTTAATTTACTAGGAGTTTTGATTTTTTTAAATAAGTGGATGAGTTGATTTCTATTGTAAATGTGGCTTTTTAGTTTCCTTTGTTTTGTAGAGAAGATGAAATGATTCACCTCTTGTCACTCTTGGTTCACATGTTCGTTTTTATTTTTAAAGAGAACGAGTTCCTGGAAGCTAAGAGAAGGAGGGGAAGAGAGGATTCATTATTTCTCTATGAAATTACAATTTTGTAGGTTGCAAATCACTTGTACTTTTCCAATATGTGTGAACCAAAAAGCATTTTTTATGTGAATGGCATGGAGGAACAACTAATGGAATTATGCTTTTCTATTTTCTGATTGAATTGAAATTATGTGATTAAACCAAGTGAATCATGCTTATGAAATGTTATTTAACTACAATTTATTCCTATATGTTGGTTAATATGAGAGCCTATAAATTGTTGTGTCGATCTCCCTTAACAATTTGCACATAGTGATTTCCATTGTTGTGTTATTTGGTCATTTATCATTTGGTATTATTATTATGTAGGTTTCATAGACTTGTGGAGGAATGCTCACTATTCTTGGGTGGTGAATTAGTGGCTTTATTTTCCAATTGGAATGTTGATAATAAAAACATAACACTATGTTTTTTGAATTCAATCCAAACGACTTTGTAATTGGTTTCTGACTGTCGAATTCAAACTAATATTGCAAAATTGGTGAAGAGAGATAAAGTAAGTCTAGGACGTGGGGAGTCAACAGACAAAAGGATTTGAGGCATTTCATCTTCCTCGAAACCGTAATACATAATTTTAACCGACGTTATGAAATCATTTCATTGCGATGTAACAATAAATTGGAAAGTGGGCACTACGAAATCATTTCCTAGCATCTACAAAAAAAAGAAAGGAATTTCAGGATTGCGTGTTGGGTTTTAAACTCTGTTTGGCCTACCCTTGACACCAATTTGGGGTATAAGAGCAAGAAGACGGGTATGTGATAAATAAGAGCATGTGATCGAGGAGGAAGACTCGTGGGTAATGCAGAGCTCAAAGAAGAGATAAGGAGGCTACAATCTTGGTTAGAGGCCATTGAGGTAGGAAGACAATGAGATGTTGAGGCTGGAGATATTAGTGAACCAGAAAAAGAAGTTAAGGAAGAAGGAGAAATAGTTGTTGAGGAACCTCTAGAATTTAAGTTATTGAGATCATTTTTAGGCTCAAGTTCAATACCAAAACTTGAATTATCTACCTATGATGGAAACCTGGCAGCTGAATATTTGTTTGATTGGATTAGTGAGTTAGATAAGTATTTTGAATATGAAGAGATGGTAGATGACAAATGGGTAAAGTTTTCAGTAACAACGTTGAAGGGTCATGTTGCACTATGGTGGGACAATGTGTAGGTTGAAAGGAGGAAGAGGAATAAGTCATTGATCAAAATATGGGACAGGATGGTGGCAAACATGAAGAATAAATTCACACCAAAATATTACCAGTTAACTCTTTATAGGAAGATGCAAAACCTTAAGGAAATTTCACTGACAATAAAATAATATATCAAAGAATTTTACAAAGTTAACTTGAGAGTAGGTTATGTGGAAGACACCCAAAAAATACAACAAGGTACATTAGTGGCTTAAGAATGGATATTCATGATGAAATAAACATGATTTCTCCAAGGACCATGGAAGAAGTGTACCAATATGCCTTGAAGGCAAAAGAAAAGATAGCAAGAAATAAAACTTAGGCAAGAAGCGTGGTTTTTCTAGACGAAAGGGACAATCAACTGGAAGAGGAAAGTTTCTAGCTCAAAAGAATGATGCAGATAGCTCAAAAAAAAAAGTAGCCAAAGGAAGAAGGTAGCACGAGAGGAGGAAGACCTTACTAGAGAGGTAGAGGAAGAGGAATATAGATTGTTTATCAGTGCTACATATGTGGAAAAATGGGTCATATATATTTTGAGTGTCCAGAGAATGAGAATACGGGACAACATGGTGCACACATAGTTCATTTAGAAGCGGCAAAAGTGCAAGCACCTGAGGAAAAAGTATGGCGGGAACTGAAGGGGAATTGATGATGAATAAAGTCTTGTTTAAGCCATCCAAAGAAACTACTAAAATATCCCAAAGAATATTATTCTTTAAGACTATGTGTAAAGCAAAAGGGAAGTGCTACAAGGTAGTGATTGACAGGGGAAGCACTAAAAATCTTGTTTCCTTAAAAATGGTGGAAGAATTGGGTTTGGAGAGAATTAAACATTCAACACCATACAAAGTATCTTGGCTACAAAACAAACACCAATTGTTAGTGAATGAACATAGTGACGTTGAGTTCCAAATAGGTAGATATAAGGACAAGTTAATTTGTGATATATTGTCAATGGTTGTATGCCACATCCTTTTGGGTCGACCATGGAAGTTCAATAGGAAAGTGATACATGATGGAGAGATAAATTGCTACAAATTTTTAAAGGATGGCATCAAACATAATCTTGAACCATTAAAGGAAGAAAGGGAAGTTGAGACAAGCAACCCAAAGGCACTGTTGTTAAGTGGTAAATAATCTCTACAACAAATGGAGAAAGATGAGGTCAACTATGTGATAATTTGCAAACCAAAGGTAATACTTATGCACACTAAAATTGCATATTCACCTATTTAAATTCAGGAAATGTTGCATGAATATAATGATATTGTAGTAGATGATTTTCCAAGCGAGTTTCCATCCAAAAGAAGCATCAACCACCATATAGATTTGATACTAGGAGAAATCCTTCCAAATAAGGTTGCATATTGAATGACACCCAAGGAAAATGAAGAAATAAGGAAACAGGTTTAGGATTGTTGGATAAAGGGTTGATAAGAGAGAGCTTGAGTCCATGTATTATGCCTGTCGTACTAAGTCCAAAGAAGGATGGAGAGTACGGTATGTATAAAAATTATATAACAATCAGCAATATCATGATTAGATATATATTTTCATTGCCACAAATGGATGATATGATGGATTGTTTGAGTGGAGCAACTTACTTTTCAAATATTGATTTGAAAATTGGTTACCATCAAATCTAGATCAAAGAAAGGGACAAGTGGAAGACAACTTTCAATATCAATGACGGGTTGTATGAATGAATGGCTATGCCTTTTGGACTAACAAATTCACCTAGTACATTCATGTGGTTGATGAACAAAGTCTTGAAGGAGTTCATCAGTCATTGTTTACTTAGATGATATTTTAATTTTCAGTCAAACTAAAGAAGAGCACCTCAGACATGTGAGATATGTTCTAGTATTTAAACAAGAAAAGTTTTTAATTAACCTAAAGAAATGTACTTCTATGAAACTTGAGTTAGTATACTTAGGTTTTGTCATTTCCAAAGATGGATTGAAAATGGATCCGGATAAAATAGAGACAAATGAGAATTTGCCTTCACCCAAGAGCATTTTCGAAGTTAGAAGCTTTCATGGCTTAGCCAAATTCTATCGTAAGTTTATCAAGAACTTCAGTGGTATTTTCACACATATAATAGATACAATTATGAAGGGTAGGCAACCATTTGTTAGACAATAGCAGCAAAGAAAAGTTTCTAGATATTAAAGAAGAAGATCATCGAGACACTAGTGTTGAATTTGCCCAACTTCAATCAACTTTTCCAAGTAAGATGTGATACCAATGGGATAAATATTGGAGTTGATCTGAGCCAAGAAGATAAATCTATTGCATATTTCAATGAGAAGTTAAGTGACTCAAAACAAAAATACTCTTCTTATGACAAAGAGTTATATGTTGTGATTCAAGCTTTGAAGCAATGGAGGCACTATTTAATGCCCAAGAAGTTTGTTTTGTTCTCTGATATTTATGCATTACAATATATAATGAAAAAACACAAGTTGAACCATAAGCATTCCAAGTGGGTTGAACTTCGGCATGGTTTCACCTTTGTTCTGAAGCATATAAGTGGACAAAAAAACAAGGTAGTTAATGCTTTAAGCAGGAGGAGTTTGATCATGCAAAAGAGTTAAGTGCAGGTTTTAGGATTTAACTATTTGAAGGATTTTCATGAAGTTGATGTTGATTTTAAAGAATATTTTGATGCATGCAAGAACCATGTGAACATAGATAACAACCCATGGAAAGAGTTCATGTTCCAAGATGGTTTGTTCTTCAAGAACAACTGACTATGTATTCCCAACTATTCTATGAGAGAGAATTTGATACAAAGTAAGCACAATGGAGGATTGGTAGGACATTTTCATGTTGATAAGACACTTGGGCAACTGGACCATTTCTATTTCTGGCCAAAGATGAGAGTGAATGTGCAAAAATACATGAGTAGGTGCAGGGTGTGTTAACATGTGAAAGGAAGAAGCCAAATGTTGGACTATATACTCCTTTACCCATTCCTAGTAGACCATGGGACTCAGTGAGTATGGATTTTTTTTTGGGTTTACGGAGACTCGGTGAGGTAATGACTCAATACTTGTAGTTGTGGATAGATTTATGAAGATGGCTCATTTTATTCCATGTTACAAAAATGGTGATGCTACACATGTGGCTAATTTGCTTTTTAATGAGATTGTTTGACTATATGGTTTTCTGAAGAGCATAATTTTTTAAAGGGACCAAGTTAAACTTCACCTCGTCCTATCATCCATAAATTAATGGACATATTGAAGTGGTGAATAGAAGTCTCAGGAACATATTGGGAATCCTTGTGGGTGATCATCCCAAGCATTGGGATTTTGTATTAGCTCAAGTGGAGTTCGGATAAAATAATTCGCCAAATAGGAGCACAGGGAAAAGCCCATTTCAGATTTTGTATAGAATGCATCCTAGGGGAGTTTGTGAACTGCGAGATTTGGGAAGGTTGGAACAAACAAGTGTTGAAGGAGAATACTTTGCAGCAACAATGAGAAAGTTACATGAGCAAGTTAAGCAAAGATTACGAGTTAGTAGCTCCAAATACAAGCAGAAAGCAGAATTAAAAAGAAGAGAAGTGAAATTTGAGGTGGGAGACATGGTCTTATCTCACCTAAGAAAGGAGAGGTTTCCAAGAGGGGAGTATAATAAAATTAAGATGAAGAAGATAGGTCCCTACAAGATACTTCACAAGTTTTCTACAAATGCTTATGAACAGGAGTTACCTATAGGCATAGATATTTCACTAATTTTCAATGTCAGTGATTTGTATCCTTATCTAGTGGGTGACAAAGAATCATCTACAACAAACACAAACAATGATAAAGTAGTGATAAATAGTGGGTAAAACAAATGCCTATGGAACGAAC
This sequence comes from Pinus taeda, assembly GCA_000404065.3. NCBI lineage: Eukaryota > Viridiplantae > Streptophyta > Pinopsida > Pinales > Pinaceae > Pinus > Pinus taeda. The sequence goes on along the minus strand of APFE030843019.1, from coordinate 24,642 downwards.
ATTGGAATTTGAAATGATTTTGGACGCAAAGGTTGCAAAGAAGACTAGAGGGCAAGAATATATGGAATACTTGGTGAAGTGGAAAATTCATCTGGTTGAGGATTCTACTTGGATGAATGTTGCAAATCTATAGAAAGTAGGTTACTATGTAGAATACCTTATGAGTGAGAACTCATGAATCTTTCTTTCTCAAGGAGCCTGATGCTGGTGCATAAGCTGAGCACAAAATATGATGAATATTGGACAAAAGATTGCCAATGTGATGGGATGGTGAAATGGTAATGTTGGGGAAATCTTTGTTTAGAAATTTTGCATGTTTAATTTAGGAGTTTTTATTTTTTTAAATAAGTGGAGGAGTTATTTTCTATTGTAAATGTGGCTTTTTAGTTTCCTTCATTTTGTTGAGAAGATTAAGCAATTCAGCTCTCATGACTCTTGGTTGTCACATGTTAATTTGTGTTTTTAAAGAGAACGGGTGCCTAGAAGCTAAGAGGAGGGGAAGAGAGGACTTGTTGTTTCTCTTTGAAATTACAGTTTTGAAGGTTGCAAACCACTTGTACTTTCTAATCTATGTGAACCAGGAAGCTTTTTTTATGTGAATGGCGTGGAGGAACAACCAATGGAACCATGCTTTTGTATTGTCTGATTGAATTGAAATTTTGTGATTAAACTAAGAGAATTATGCTTGTGAAATTTTATTTAACTACACTTTATTCCTTTACGTTGATTAATCAGAGAGCTTGTAAATTGTTGTATCGATTTCCCTTAAGAATGTGTATATCGAGATTTCCATTATTGTGTGATTTGGTCCTTGTTACACAAAAAATTGTCACCATGACTTTCTACAGTTTGTGTGAGTCCATCAACACTCATACATACCTCCTTTGCAAGTCTTAAACCTCAGCGCTTCATGTCGAGCCTTGAAAATGGGAGAAAGGCCTTAAAAATATCTCAAAATCCTGGTTTCGCACTTTCTCCTAGCATTGCCTACGGTGCCGCACCAAATGGTCATGTTTCCTGTGAACCTAACCGCTCTGTCTATTGAGTGATGGGTGTGAACCCCTGTAAAAGTTAAAAAGGCGTGAGTTCATTCTTAAAAACTCATCTTGGGTCACTTATAGACACTTCTAGAAGGAATATTACACTGCAAGTCCGCTCCACCTTGGTTCATCCATTCCATAACTAAGGGAGCTAACTCCATGATATGAGGTGCTTATCCCATTGAAGGAGGAACTTGTCCCTTCAATGGTGGACCTACAACTTTCTCCATTTGCACTATAAATTCAGGCATTGGGCTGGTTGTAGGGGAGGTTGAAAGCTAAAGATTCTTGAGGGTAAATGCTGCTGGAAATTAGACTTCCTTTTTGAGCTTGTGAGAGGAGAGATCACATACCTTTCATTTCATTTGGGAAGTGAGTGAGGCTTGTCAAAGTAGAGGAGATTCCTGTTGGACCCTGGAAAGAGCTTGTGCAACATCAAGGCAAAGGTTGTAAGGTTCTTTTATTCATAAAGTTAATACAATCAAGTTTGTTTTTCTCAATGAACTATCTCTAATGGTTTATTTTATGAGCTCCCTGATCTTCATAATGAACATGTTTTATTATAGTATCTATGCAGGTGTTCTTTGATGTGTGTTTTTTTGTGTATGCAGGTTATTAAAAGGGAATTGCTTGAAGCTGTTGAAACAAAGCTACCACAAACAAGCATTGGACCGAGGTAGGATCTACTACACCTCTTAGTTTCATTTATGAATTGAAACATGTTTAGAGAAAAGTAGATTTGTTTGTGCTGCTTGTTGCTAGATATCATTCGATACTAGGGAGATTGGTCTTGTCCACAGGAACGATTTATCCGCTTAACATCAGGGACAGCCGAGCGATGTTTCACATGAATCTCAAACTTATTGTTTGAATTCATTGGAATTTTCAAATTACTTGCTGCTATTGCAAGTGAATATGCAATGACGTTCTGAACACGAGGGACACATGTCAAAGTGTAGTCTGAAAATAATTTCAAGATATCTAATACCGCATTGCTGTAGGCCCGCATTCGAAGATGCTTAGCTTGGTATTCCCCTTTCACTTGCTTGATAACTAGCTTGGAGTCACCATACACTGAAATCCTTTTAGCATTTAACTTTCTAGGAATTTTCAAACCATCAATTAAAGCTTCGTATTCAGCCTTATTATTTGAACAGTCAAAAGCCAATATATAAGAACAGACCCTTACATTACTTGGCACTTTGTTTGGGGTGAAAACAGGGCTGCGAATCCAAATTCCAATTCCAACACCTTCCCTTCCTACTACGCCATCAAAATCCATGCTCCATAGGCCTACTTCATCCTCCTCCAAATGCTAAAATCATGTTTTCTCTGTCACTTTTCCTTGTTGTCCATTGATATGTTGCTATTGTCAGAAGGTTGATTGCTCAGCAGTACTATCAAGTCTTTGTTTTTCTTGCTTTAAGACCTCTCTGAAATTTTTAGTGATCTCTGGGATGTCTTCTACTTCAACTATTTGACTATTTACATCATTAAAGCTATCTGAATGCAAAACAAATGATTCTAAATCAATGTGTACATATTGGATTGGATGATTTACTGGTTTCTCCTTGCTAGTAATTATGTACTTCATCTTTTGCTCCCAATATAGTTTCCTCATTTGACCGAACATGGGAATGGTAGCATAGGAGAAATCAAGCTGCATTGTCCCTTTAATCTTTGCTCCCCAAGATCTGGAAAGAAGCATGCCAAATCTAGGAGGTATATCCACCACAACCACATCCATCAAAACCTTTTTAGCTGAAATCTGATCCAGACTAACCACCAAATCTTTAATAAGACCGATGCATCTTACTCTGCCAGAATCGAAAGAGAAAAGGTCATGGTACTTTCTAGTGATATCCAATCCCAATTTCTCCATGATGGCCTTAGGCATGAGATTATGAGAGGCTCCAGAATCAAACATAGCATTGTGTAACACATAATCATGCACCCTAAGGCTGATGTAAAAAGGAGCTACATCACTATCTTGAGACTGACCTTCCAATGCTGGACCAAAAATCAACTTAGGCTGATCATCCTCCACATTTACCATATCAGATAATGGATCTAAATTCAAAATTTTAGACACATGACCTTTATAGCTAGTGTTGTTCATCAGCTCAGTCAAAGGAATAGATATTTTTAACTTAGCAATTTCATTTTCTAAGTTAAAAATTGAAGTTTTCTCTACCTCTTTAGCTGAAACATCTTTCTTTCTAGTTTTTTCCTTCGATGCACTTGGTTGATTGGATCTTTCATTTACTAATGGTATTTTGCTGGTACTAGGATCAACTGTCCCTTTTCCTTTTTCTGCACAATGGGAGGATCATTCTTTGGCGCTGTTGTCTCTTTCCTTTTCTAAATTGGATTTTTGGGCACATCTCTGCTCTTAGTGAATATTGTCGTTGCTGGGCTGACAGAGCATTCATGTACCCTCTTTGATATTCATCAGACTCTCCTTAAAGAGCTGTTTCATTTGCCAATATGAAATTTTCATCCTTTTGTACAGCCGAGTTCTCGGAATACTCCTTGTCTTCAGTGATAAAAATTGGCATATCATCAGGTGTAAAGAAATGATTCTCCTCTCCAATTACATCCTCCTCATCATCTGTTTCCAGACCATGTACAAAATTTTGCTGTAAGGGTGTCTTCACCTACTGCTGTGCTGCTTGGTCTCATGCTCGTTTCTCTCTTTGTTTGATTCTAAATTGTGGTTGCTGCTGACCACAAAAGTTGGGGGTTCTGACTTGTGGTTCAGGCTTGTCAATGGTCAATCTGTCAAACATCTTCTCCATCTTACGGAGCACTTGATCTAAAGTGGAATCCTCTTCCTTTATTGATACCTTCTTTTCAGCCTTTGTTCATGCTCTCTTAGCAAGCAGATTAGCTTCAACACTGACTGCAATTTTCTGCATATTTTCCAAAGTGGCCAGATCTCTTTCTCTTAATTGATAGGCCATATCAGGATTGAAAGCATCCAGAAACTAAATCAAATCCAACCCCATGGGTGGCTTTATATGATCAGGAATTACATTGTACACAAAATTGAATCTAATACAATAATCTTAAACAGACTCACCAACATTCTGCTTGATGTTCCCATATTCGGAAAGGATCTGAAGAGGATTTATCTTGACATCCTAGCAATCCAAGAATTGTCTCTGAATATTAGTCAATGTAGTGATACTTGCAGCCGACAAAGCTCTGAACCACTTCCTCACTTCACCTCCAAAGGTTTGTACAAACAGTCTCATTGTCACATTTTTTGCATCAATCTCATGAAGGTCAAAAACGTTTGTCATCCTATCCACATGTTGTTGAGCTATAACACCTTAAGGAGTACCATCGGACAATGGAATTTTTCTTTCATAATCGGTGGGCATGTCATCCAAATTTTGAGGCAACACAAGGGGTGCAAATCGGGCAGCCACTGCTCTTGGTGGATTTGCAATCGGTCTTAGGGATGTAGGGGGAGTGGGTGTAGCTGATGTATGAGGTGTATGAGGTGTGGATGTAGGTGAAGAAATTTTGGATGTTTGAGGGGTAGAAGGAGTAGACGGAGGTGACACCACTGCAGATTTTTTATCAGAGATAGAAAGTTGCATCGGAATGGTGGGAATGAAGGGAGTTTCGATGGGAATTTTGGAGCTAGATGCAATAGTGGAGGACCCAAGAGTTTCAGATGCAGATTCTAAGAATTCAGGAATGTTTGTAGCCACAATGGAAGTTTGGAGTTTCAAGATATAATCGTCAATTGATTTATTGGCCTTTTCAGTTTCTAGATCTTTGACAAACTTTGGATTTAGGATAATAGAAGCAACAACACTTTCTGGTTTAATCTCAAACAATGACAGATCAAAATGCTCGTCAAACTCAAGATATTCAAGATATTCAAAAACCACTGGACACGAATGAGATCGAAACACTGGAATCATAGAACTCTCTCGGTGAAGGATTCTCGGAATGAGATTGGGATTTTCATACAGAGGGGGTGGATCAGGATTAGGATTTTCTCTGGCATATCTTCTGGAAGCCAATGTGTTATTACTTCCAAGAAATCAAATGGAAATTATCAAATCGTTCAGCATATCCAATTCTAAGCTTATCATCCAAAAGTTTAGAGTTATCAGATGTACTGGGGTAATTTTTAGGCCCGATGATCCATTTGTAAGACTAGACCAGAGATTGACTGAAGCAACTTTTATCTACTTTTGCTAATGCAAAGCAAAAGCATTTTGAAGGCTACCTGGCTAATCTTCAGGCTATGTCTGTAGTTTATAAAATGAATAACACTAACAAACAAACAATTTCTTCCCCAGTATGGTCGCCACTATGTTAGTGCCTAAATATACCTCAGGCTGAGAAAGGTAAGATCTAGGATAACATCAAACCACACTTAACCTGGTAGCTATCCCTACCAAGTCAGGAGAGGGTTCTCTCCTTGTCAATCTCAGCAAAATATGATCAAATAGGCTTGAGATGACTTGAATGAAGACCAATTTTAGGCTAGTTATGTGTGCAAAAGGGTTTGATCGAGTTTGATGATGTTTCTTGGCTCATATGGAAAGGAAGATTTTGGGTACGGGGAATGAGGCTCAGTTTTGCAGAGATCTCAATGGGGCAAGGTAGGCAATTGATTTGATACTTCAAATTGAATGAAATGGAGAACTTTAGACAGATTAGGAGTTGAAGAGGGCAAGTAAACCTCAGGGATCCTCTTCAAACAACTGAAAACATAAATAACTAAGCAAACCCTAGGTAGAGCACTGCAAATTTCAATGGATTCTACCTTTATCCTTGTTTTTTTTAGTTAAGATGAAGCAAGAGAGAGAATGACATGCATAAAACAAATATAAACTTATATTTACAAAATTAAACACAACATCAAAGCAAAATGCCACATGAATCCCATAGAGTGCTGTAAACCCTAGTCTATTCCTTAGCCAAAACTACTAAAAAATGTAGACAATGAAGCTCCAAGCTTTCTCAAAAGTCCAACCTTTGCTAATGACTGAAAAATCACAAGATATAGGAAAAAAACCACTCATCCTAGCCTCTAGGGGTCTAGCTCATAAGTTTAGGATCTTTTCCAACAAATTTTAAACTTAGAACTAAAAATTAGGCAGTGGAATAGCTTGCCTCTAGAAACTAGGGAACTGATTCATTCAGTTGCAAACTACTTTTTGATGGATGAATCTACCTCTATGAGTGAAAATTTAGCATAATTACATGAATATCTATCAATTTACATTACATTATATCATGATTTTGACATTAAGAAGGAGAAAAGTCAAACTGTTAAGAAACTAGGCAAAAAACATAGTATTTTTGGTCAAACTGAGCAAAATTTCTCTAATGCGTTGCGCTGATTTCCCTATGCGTAGCACCTTTTTGGAGGCCTTCCTGGTGTCTAAATTTTCTCCAAGTGTGCTTGTTGGAAAGTTTTGCCTGTCTACTTTCCAGAACAAGTGGAATTTTTGAATTTGGCCTCCAGGTACCCCTCCAAAACTGAGTTCTCCCAACACTGCTTCCTGTGTGTCCAAAAAGGGGCAGAAAGGTCATTTTTGGGGTGTTTGTGACCTTTTTGGGGGCTTAAAACCTGTCAAACTTTCCTGGCCATTGGTGAAAATGCATATTTCTCCATGGAAAAACCAAAAATTCTGAGTTTTCCTCAAAAGGAGGCCTCCATCAAAAGCGAGTGCTAGGTGGCACAATGCATTGGGCAGAAAATCCTATGTTTTGGCCCAAAAATTCCAAAATTGCAAAAAGTGTCCCAAATTTTTTTGAAATTTGGGCTGAATGTTTTGCATCAAATGTTGTGTTGGGCCAAGGAAGCCTTAGCCAATATTTGAAGTTTATCTTGCTCCTTTTGCCTCCTCGATGCCTTCTTCAACTTGGCCTTCAAGTTTCTAATTCTTGCGTTGCAACTTTTATTTCTCGCCAAGTAATGATAGGCCATATGCCTCAACATTGTTTTTTCCCTGTTGGCCTTCACTAACAACTTTTCTAAGTGGATATTCACTCTCTCAAGCCAAGATTCTCGATCATCATTGATTTCTTGCTCAAGTGGTGTGAGCTTCACTTTCCTCCTCTTGGCAACTCGATGGTTTTCTCGTATGTTTTGCAGCTCCATAATGGTTTGCTGATCCTCTAGCTACTTGTTTCTTTACTCTAGGTATTTTATTATCCACTTAGATCTTTTTAGGTTAAGGGACAAATCATTTATGTCCGCCTGTTGCTCTTGGATGATCTCCTTGAGCTTTGAGCTTTGTGGGCCCAAATCAATGTCATCATCCTGAATGAGAATGAAATTGGTCTCCTGCTCTCCTGAAGGCCCCCCATCATGTAACGGATGCTTGCCCTTGTCCTGAACTTGCTTTATTCATGAAGGAAGCTAGACTTCTTCCACCCTAGGTGGAGATAATACTCACTTTTCTACTGCAAACAACCTTCTAGTGCCCTTTTGATAGGTGATAAACACCGGCACACTAGTGGTCCGTGTCTCATGACTCTCCTGCTGATGTGAAGGTCCACCTATCTAATGAAAAGCTTTTGGAGGTACTTGAGGAGCTAAGAAGACCTCATGACAAATAAAATCCTCCCATGAGATGTTCTGCAAACCAAGTTGATGCATGACCACAATTTTGATTAGTGCAAAATGGTATATGTTGTTATACTGCTGCTGAGGAGTCTTCCTTTGCACTAGGGTGGTTATCTTCTCAATGTTTCAGCACATTTAGTAGGGGACATTCATCATTCTCACCCTAGTAAAGTGCGGCAACGATCTGATGTGATAGCCATATAGGTGAGAAAGCCAGCCCTCATAGCTGAAATACTTAATTATGAGTTTTATTAAGGGAGCATATGAGTCTTTCAGGTACCAGAAGGGAAAAACTCTGCTGAGATGTCTCTAGTAACTAGCCTTGATGTTGGCTCATAGTGTTCCCTATCAATTTGCTGCCTTTTAGTCCACTGCTCTCCGATATTTGGAATGCCAATTGCTAGAGAAATCGACTCCGGTGTCAAGGTGAATGTCACACCTGCTAGAGTGACTTGGCCATTATGTAGATGAAGCACAAACAACCTGGCCAACTCATGATGGTACTGGACTTTCTCAACCATCTCACAGAACTAATAACAGGATTGGTGTTGAAAGCACGTGATAGCAAGAGGGCAGGCCTGCAGCTCGGTAAGTGAAGTATGCTCCTCTTGTATATGTTTACCATGCTTGTGAGGTCTCCTTGGTGCATGCATTTCTGTAGGAGAGTCATTGTGTGTCTCTTCATCTCGGTCATAGGAAGGATCAGATCCCATGTTTGCCAAATGTTTGTGTTGCCTTAGATGAGTAGGAAGAGATTTTAGGTATCTTTTATCTCTTTCTGCCAAATTTATGAAAATGTATGAGGGACTATGAAGGGAGGGGGTAAGAGGGGTTTTGGGAATGTTGCTGATTGAAATTTGAGGAATAGAAGGGTTTTAGGGATAGTTATTAGGCTTTGGGATATCAGTTAGGGTTTGGGAATTTTGTAGCTAGGGTTTGGGATAGTGGGAATTGGGGTAGGGTGTGAATGAATTTAGGGATATGGGGATAGTAGAATGGGTTAATGAAACTAGAAAAGAAGTTAGGGAATCAAAAGGTGAGGGAGTGATGGCAACAAAAACACATCTACAAACCCTAAGCAATTGTTTTTTGAGCAAAAATTGCAAAGAGGTAGGGTTTGAATTTTTTTTCACTAAATTATCATAAACATCTTAAGGCACACATTCATTGGCATTGGAAGATTTTTTGACTTACTTTGGACAGGTGGCAGCTGAGCTAATTGAGAATTTGGATGAATTTCGTGGTGAAAATGTCTTGCAGCTCTATGCACTGCGCCACAAACTCAATGCGCCACGCCTACTATATGCACCGCGCCACGCCTACTATATGCACCGCGCCAGTGTCTTTTTTACACTGTGGAGGGCAGCCCAATGTGTCGCGCCAACCCTATGCGCCACATTGCTGACCCAATGTGCCGCACCCTTGAGACTGAAACTCTTTGCTGCAATTTGCCTACCACAAACTCGCTCTAAGATTCTCTTGCTCTTTTGGATGCAAATGAGTTTTCTAAACACAAGCAATGGATTATATACAAAAGACTTTAATTTTTCACTCATAAAACCCAGTTTTGTAATGTTTACATTTGACATTTGCTTTTCAAACTCTGTTTTTAGGCAGTTTTGCTTTATTTTGCCTCTGATTAACTAAATGACTTGAATTTTGTTTGCCTTGCAGGTGATGAAGATGCTAAAGCTTGGCAAGGTGACCAGGGTTGCCACTAAAGCTGTTACGTATGAAAAATTGAAATTACACCAAGTTATATACATGAAAACATAGAATACTCAGTTTTTCCTCAAAACAGGGTTTTGAGGAAAAATACATTTCTGAGCATATGATTATGGAATTTATTGGTATTGGAAATTTATTCAACTTCCTCATGTGCCTGATTACTGTTTGAAGACCTTTTTTGATGAAACCCCAGATCTAATGAGACTGAAACCCTAAAAATTACCCTTGCAAATTTAAAGACAAAAAATGACTGTAGATGATCTAGATGAATGGAAATGGGCCAGCAAGTAAAGGGCATGACGGAAAATGTACAACAAGCCACTACAGTCAGATGATCCATGCTCCTAATGGAATGCAGCTGACTGAGTGAGACACCTAATATGCAATGCAACAAGAGAATTTGATCACTGACGGAGGGATGAAGATACCGACACTAACAACTGTCTCCAGGCTCATAAAACTCCTACGAAGACGATATGAGAACTTTCTTTTTTAGGACCTTTTCTCGTTCTTGAACTAAAAAAATCCCCAAGAAATCTTCTTCAAACTCCTAAAATAACTACTGAGAAGACCTGAGCAATTCTTTTATCTCTTTTTCCTCACTTGTTAAACTGAAAAAGACATATCGAGTTTTCTTCATCTGGCTCATTAAAATTTTATGAATATCTATTGAGTTTTTCTTCATGTGACTCATTAAAATTTTGATGAATAATATCGATTTTACTCTATCCCCTTGTAGTCGTAACAAAAGTGTGGCAAACGTCTATTGAGCATAGGTTTATTACTTTATCCAGATTCATTAGACTAACTTACAGAAAAGGAATTGTGTTGGGTATACTATTAAACCTTTGTCACACCTGATTATCAAACATGACAAAGGGACCCCTTGGAGTTTCTCTTTGAGATATTTCCAAACTCTCTCAATATTAAAAGACCACTGAGTTTACTTGTATGGACTCATTAAACTTAATTAGATGGGGGAAAATTGGACAACACAGTGACTTAATATTTGTATTCAAAAGGATTTTTTGGTAGCAATCATTCCCTTGAACATGACACTCCCTCAGTAAACATTTTTTGTCATCCTCTCAGGTGAACCTTACCATCCTATGAGTTTAGCCTTTAGATACTCTGATGTTCTTTCATCCCTGTATCCTAACACTCTTTGGTGTTCATTAATCTATGATACCTTGCAAACCTTTGTTTCATGCCTTCTATTGTTCAAGGGACCCACCTATCCTGTACTTCCTGTACTGACCATCCATCATATACTTCCATCATGCCCTCAATATGTTTGACTCATTGCTCCAAATTTATCTCCAAAACAAATCATTCTTGTCCCTTTTCGTGTTTACTAGTGTAGGACACATTATTTCCTACCTTTAGATAGGTATCTTCCTATTGACTTCAACACTCTATCTAGGAAGAAAATATAGAAACATATAAGTACCTTGGAACCTGCAATCATTAGTGGAAGGTTACCTTGTGTTTGATTGGGCGTTTTCATCATTGGATCCTAGTTGAATGATTTTATGAGTGTTTTATGACAACATCACTCTTCACACTTGCTAAATTGTACTACACATCTTGGAGACCATCATCATTATGGGTGGCCATCCTTGCATATGTTAACAATTTTCATTATTGACTGGTAATCAAAAGATTTCTCACATGTTGGACATCAACTCATTTATTCACATGTGCCAAAATATGATGTTAAGATAAAGGATCAACCAAGGCCTTGGGTAGAGTCTTACATCACTCATCCTTGTTTCCTCTCCCAAGCTGTGTATATTTTTTTCGGAGACAACTCATTAGGATGATGATATTTTGACATAGTTCAACATTGTGCTTATCGCTGGACATGATTGTCATACCTATTTTGAGAAATCACTCTGACATAGCTACTAAGCATGGGAATGCCTGACTGAGGACATAATTTTATATTTTTGACATATGTGGCTTGTTTCAGGTTTCCCACAGTCCTAAAGCTCTGATCCTCTCTCTCTCTTTCCAAACAAAATTTACAAAGTATTTCGACCATCGTCTTCATCTTTGACCTCACACTTTAGGAGGCATTTATTATACATGAAAACTACCTCCTCATCAACTTAGAGGAGAAAGACAGTTTGGTTAAAGACATGACTTACTTCATAGGCCTATTTTCCAAGCTAACGCACCCCAAAAACAGGAAAGAGGAGTTAGAATGCTACCCATGCACTAGCCAAGGGCGTTACCAAGTTAACTCACTGTTTTTCCTAAAGAGTAGCATTACCCAATATTTGTGAGATTATGGAGGTCAAAGAGCGGGTTGATTGATTGAAACTCTGGTTTTCACTCAAATGTCAGCCTAAAAATAAGGAAACATCTACCTCTTACCTAACTAAGGACATTCCTATTCCTAATGGAGACTCATGGAAAGGGAAAGAGAAATAAAGCGAGGAAACATCCTATCTTTTGCCTCAATGGAACTCATGAGACAATTGGAAAGGATAAGCCTCTTATCATATATATATTGGAGGCTCAGGCATTGTGATGGAGGTCGAATGGTTGCCAAATTATTGTCTAAATGTTGTATGAGATATAGTTGTTATGCTACCAAGAGGTTGCGAGAGAGAGAGAGAGAGAGAGAGAGAGAGAGGAGCTTGAGGACTATAGGAAGCTTCATCCAGCTAAGATGGTTGTAATCAATCTTTTTCAATCTAATAATATAGATCTGCTGGTGTGTTGTCTACGTGATGGCATTGATGCAGTGTTTATTTACATGTTGATTCAATACCATAGTTTATAAGTAGCTTAGATGCATGTTGTGTGATATCTTTATGTATGAATTATTTAATTACCAAAGTTTATATGTTGTAGGATTACTCTTTGTCTTGTTTATGTGTAGGTGCTAATCTAGGAGCTAGCAGAGGGGCCTCCCTATTTGCTACATTGAGTACTCCAGCAGGGATGCACCAAGGATTGAGATAATCTCTCTTATTTGCTTTGATTATTATCCATGGATATAGATATATGTATGCTTCTTTGTGACAAATGCAGTTAATCTGAAATGGTCTGCCTTTGATCTCGAGAAGACCCTTGAGGGTATTCCAACCACAACCACCCATGCATTAATCCCTATATAAATAATATAATCATTCAATGGAAGGTCAGTGATGAGAACCTGTCATTCAAGGCAAGAAACCTGGCATTAAGGCATGCGAGCTCCAAGGTAGTAAAGGAGGTTTCTAGACCAACTTACTAGATAATGAGTTGAAGTTGATAGGAAGTGATCCACTACAGTAGAGGCTATGACATGAAACTCATATTAAATTTTGAACAAAAAATTTGGAATGATTCAGGACTAACTTAAGATGGCTGACGCGATTGAAGACTATGAATTGGAAGGTTATTTTTAGAGGTTGGACCTATCTTGAACATTTTAGTGAAATGACATTTTGACTTGGTACCATTTGACTCAAAAGCCAGTTTGAATAATTTTAATAAGGTATGATCACCTGAGAGGAAAATAGATTACCCAACCTAGACAAAAAAAGTGGTGGAGTTTCATGTTGAAGAGCGACATGCTACCTTTTCAAAATACAAGAATAAATGTGTCTTTCCCATTTTCCCTAAACATTTATTGGAAGTGATTCTTTATTTTTATGCAACCTCGATGAGGATAACTTATTATTGTCCTTTAAGCTCATCATTTGGATGATTCCTTTAGAGTATTTTTAACGAACCCTAGGAAAGAGTGGTTTGGTTTCATCATGATTCTTGATTCCTACACTATTTACATTTTACAAGTCTAGTGAAAGGGTAACTCAATGTCATTTTCATATTTAAAGAGTTTGAAAAGACACAAAAAGGAAACTCATGCAGTTCTTTCAACGTAACATTTTGATGAGCTCAAAGAAAGTGAATCTTGACATTTTTCATATTTAGGGAGTCAAGAGAAAAATATAAGCAAACTCCAAAATTTCCTTTTTCATAATTTTAGTCTCTCAAGCAAGGAAAAGGGTAAAATAATGTAGGAGAGAACTCTTTTGACCATGATTAGTCAAAGTATACCTTTTTTGTAAATAGTCTATGTGGTCCATAAAAGGGGTAAACTTATACCAAGTTGATTTTTTTTAATTTACTTTTACAAGTTCGAAAGAAACAAGTGTACTCAACAATATTTTCATGTTTCGAGAGTCAGATAGAGCTTTAAAGGTAACTCCAGAATTTAGCTTCTTTGTATGTTTAAAGAGCTTGAAAAAGTAATAAAACTATACTCATATAACCGAATTTCAATTTAATTAATGAGTAGGAAAATATGGAAAGAACTCGACGTTTTCATGTACATTTTATGAGCATTAAAAGATAACAAAAGAGGCTCAAGATCTTCATGAGTTTAACAAGTCCTGAAAATAATAACCAAAATGGACTCTAAATAGGTTTCATTTTTATACAAGCTTGAAACAAAGGTAAAATTGTGCTTGAGATAATTTTATATGGCCCCCCCAAGCATAACCTGTAGAAACACATGCTCCCAAGGCTTCGTTTGATTGGCCTACTTAAACTACTAGTTACTAATAGGCAGATGAAATGAAGGTTCATTTACGAGATTAGATGAAAGAATCGACTCAACATTTCTAAGATCTAGTCAAAGACTAGAATCAATTAGAGGGGGATCTATTTCACTTTTGAATGAACTTGACAGAGGAGAGAAACTATGCTCATGGAACCTTGTCTCATTTTCAAACGAGATTGACACAAGAAAAGGAACTATGCTCATGGAACCTTGTTATGAATTCCAAGAGGGAAATGCTCTAGAAGGAATACATATCCAGGGACGCAATAGGAGTAGGAATATCAAGGTATAATGTATGAATTGAAGAGTTCATCATGTAACTTACCGGATCTAAGTCAAAGGAAGTTAAGCATACATCTAGAAGCCCATTTCTATCGGTAAGTGAATGCATGGGACTAGTTTCCACATAATTAACCCATGGTGGGGTAGATACCACTTCCATATAAGAAACATCAGGGATATCAAATCGTTGGTAGTCAAATCAAGACCAACAAATAAAAGTTGGTCAATAGTCATAATGTTTCCATCGTGAGGGAAATACATCACATGAATGAGTGTGGACAAGACAACTTTCATGGCATAAAGATATTCTTGCCCAGGGATTAAATTAAATCCAAGGGGCCTTGGACTACCATAACATAAATACATATATTTTTACCTCTAAAGGTAATGACAAGCTTAGGAAGGATCCCTAAAGCTTCACTGATGGTTATGTTAAAAGACAAAATATTCTATGCAACAGACATAGGCTGTGGGGAACCCAAATCTTTCCAAGCGAATGAGGATAAAATACTAACAGAAGCACATTCATATACATTTGTGTGACACACATTCTTAGCATAAGCCTTCAAAATGATTTAGAAAGGGGAAGAAGAAGGGAGAAAAGGCTTTGTCAGTCTATTCCATTCAAGATAAATACATCAATACTTGGATGGGGTTCCATAGAAATGGTTTAAATGCCCCCTTGTATGGTAACAAAAAGAACCTGAGTGTTATTAACTTCACTCTCTAAAGGGAGAGTGGGATCGACCAAATACAAAATCAATTTGAGAACTTGATCAACCAATGGTTCATCAACTTGAGCGATATATGTTTCACTATACAATGGAAGAGTGGGATTAACTGTACTTGGAATTAGATCAATCACTTCATCCACTAGTAGTAGGTTGGGAGAAATATTATACTAATGTATTGGAAGTTGTTACTGATAAACAATAAGGTTTTCCAACAATTTTGATTCATCATCCATGTGAGGGAAAAGGTGTGTTTTAATACTCCCTTTGCATAACCTATAAAGAAACCAAACTTTACCCTTTTTCCTTGAAACCCGACAATCACTAGTTGATGTATCAACAATAAGTTGATGAGAACTTTCTGACCATACTTCCAAGAGCTTCAGTACACCAGGAAAATTGATAAGAAGAGGGTCACCCTTACAAATCTTGCAAGGGTATTTGGGCTTACAATGTATGTTGGAAGGTCCATTAACATTACCAATACTTATAGCCATGGTTGGTTTGTTTGTTGACTTATTTCTTATCTTGCTTCTTCTTCTTCTTCCCCTTCTTCTTCTTCTTAGTAACTTGGTTAATAGCACCAAGGATTTTACCAAGCAAAGAAGAATAAATGGAGCAAGACATCTTGGGTGAATAAGGTCAAGGGTCAACTTGAGGTTGGTGATGTTGAGGTGGAGAACTTGTTTGAGGTGAATCATTTGATTATGGTGGAACAATTTGAGTATTTGAGGCCAATGAGGTTGAAAATAACCACACTGATAGACCTATGGTAAATATGGGTAATGACAATGTAGCCATATAAGGAGGACCAACATTTCCAAAGTAAGTAAAAGGAATAGGATTCCTATTAAAAGGGGTTCTTTGATTGGTAAATTCTAGAACTGTTTCCATTATATTAATATTTGGTGAATTCTATTAAGAATTTTAACAATATTAATGATTCAAATTCACAATCCACACCTAAGGTTGAAAAAAAATAAAACATGAAAATAACAAACGCTAATAAATCTAAGGTGTCAAACCATGACGAAAACCTTTCCACAATGAAATCAGTGTTTGGTGATGAAACCCAATGTCACAGAGATCAATATGAAAAGTGGCTAGAGATAGAGTAGGTGGAATCAGTTACGTGGACGACCTACTTAACAGAATTATATGGTGCAAGTAACTTCACTTATGCCATCTCGAATGAAAAATACCCTCCAAAAAGGTCCATGTGAGTCTAATCAATGTCTACTCTAGGTACAACATGGAATCCCCCCTCTCCATCACCTTGGGTAGAAATTCCTAAGATAATGGTGTCTAAGGTTATCACGTACAACAACTTGACCTAGGGGGGACAATGTCAAATCAAACATACATGCAAGGGTAGAGTAACAAAGATCAATCCCCTTGAAGGTTCCTCTACATGGTCAATTTGAGGTTTATCCTTCAAGTGAATCCCAAGCACGTTTCAACACCATTCGTAATGGATGCATATCATGCTACCATAAGAAATGAAGTGGGGTCGATCACTTCACTGGGTTTGATATGATCTCATCCTTAACTTCCTTGTAAGAGGAGCTTCCCAAAGTCTAACTATGATATATGTATTTACTCCCTACCACAAGATTCTATATTTTGTTTGCAGCTTTGGAAATTTATCTCACTTTCTTATTCCAAATCCCTACAATCTAATCTAATGTAGGTGTAATAAGCCCTAGGAATATAAAAAGTCTTATTTATTTTATTAGCGTTATTTTAAGCTATTGTTTACTTAGTAGGTTGATGGATATGAAACTAATGGTGTTATAACTTGACTCAAAACTGAATGTAATTGAGCATGATATGTAATATTTTCACTTAGATGAATCCTAACCAAAGTATGAAGAGAGGTTTCATTCACTTCCAATAATGCAAGAATTGATAAATAAGAGAAAACATAACAAATTCTCTAATGCACTAATTTTCAGTAGCGAAATACTAATGCAAATACATTCCAAGCATTTTTTTTTAATTTTTTTTTGTATGTTTTAAACAAGCATAAAAACATGTAAATTCAAATCAGGGATATCTTTGAATGGGAGACACTAGCTTCTGAATATATGAAATAAATCTTTACAATAGGCATAAAATGAATATATGACGAGATTCACTGAAAGAAAAGAGACTGACACAACCAATTCTAGAAGTGAAAGACTCTTTTTTTTATAGATCAACAAACCAACAAAAACTCAAAATCCTAAAATGTAAAGATAAGTGTTTTTCTCAAAAAAAAATCAAACGCACTGATCTAAATCTATGGCTGACTTTTCTCGAATGTAAACTATGCCCAATTTAATACAAATTCATACAACTATAATCTATGGACATGTAGGGAAAACCCAATATCCCCCCATTACTTCAAATAGTGGGGACCCTTTCCATTAATTTTTGGCTAAGAATCTTTTATGATTTTCATTTAAGTTAATTGTCTTACAAATTTGTCATTTTTTTTGTTTTCATCAAATTTCTATTTTGATTGTTTCATTTAATTTCACTAGTGTTCCACTAATACTTGTTTTGCTTCATTTGGTTAATCAGTTTGTAAATAACACTCTTTGAAGTTTGATCATTTTTCTTGCCTCGACTAAAAATTGTAAATAAATGTATGCTATTTCAATTTTGCAATTAAAATAGTGATTCATTGTGAATATTAATTCTCAGTTAATTTTTATTAATTGTTTCATTTTTTTCACTAACAGTCCTACAAAATGACCCACCTAAATTGTACATCAATTGAAAAACGTTTCAAGATCTCGGTAATTTACTCCAATTTATTATTTGAAAACAAATTACCAAACCCAAAACCACAAAATTGCAAAGTAACTGAAGTTCAATTTATAAAATTGTTAATTCACGTGGATCCACTTCACATCCTTCTCTTCCTTCCAAAAAAATGTAATCTAAAAAATTGAGATAAAAAATTGTGATTGCGATATTGCAATATCCAATATCGCAAATTCATTAATCACCTAAATTTTTCATTTACAATTTTAAATTATACAATAACTTTTTGGTTTAATCCCATGGTTCTCATTTTCTCTTTATGTCTCCAGACTCACCCGCTTTACCTCATCCTCACCCTCACGTCACCTTATCCCTCCACTCCTTATAACTCCATACTCTCCACCCTCCTCACATTAATACATTGTACAAAATGAAATATACAATAATAATAATTTATATATTAATTATAATATTATATTATAATTAATATAATATGATTATTAATATTATAATATTATTATATAATAATCATAATATTATATTATAATTAAATATTAGTGTAATATAATAACATTTTGATTAATTAGTTAATTTCTTTTAAGTGATTTAATTTTGTTATTTTGTTATTAATTAATTAAAGTTTTTAATTATAATTAATTAGTATTAATTAAATAATAATTGTAATTTAATTTAGAATTAGATTTTAAATAAAAAAATTTAATTTTTTAGTCTAAGCAATAAAAATTCAAGAATTCAGGGAATTTTAATATACCAATTTTGGAAGCTCATAAATGGTGTTTTATTTGGCCAAATGAGGCCTAGGATGGCTCATTGGAAAGATAAATTATGGAAAATATGTTTGCAGTAGTTTCATTTCCATATTTGATCATTTATTGGGTCTAAAATTTAGTAAAAGATCAAGTTTCGAATTTTTAATAAAATTAATTTTTTCTGAGTTTAATTTTCTACATTCCCATTTTCCCATGACTTCTTCTAAGTGCAGATCCATTTGTCAATTATCTCCTTGAAAAATTAAATCCTCACAAACATCAATAGAAAGCTCTAATTTCTTTCTAAATTTTTTATTTAACTAAATTTGATTATATATGTTTGAATTCCGGATTTGGTGTTTTGATTTTATTCTTCCATTTGAATTTAGTTTTGATTTGTTTTTTTTGCAGAAAAACAGATGAAGAGATGAGGAGAACAAGATCTAAATCAATGAAAATGCTCCAACAATAGAAGAATATAATTTTGAGCCAATGAAAATGGATGGAGCATATTTATTCTTCAACAAACTTTCTTGTTGAGAATTATTTTGTAAATATTATAAATAGCAGATTGTAGAATGTATAAGGGGCTTCTCTTCTCTGCAATTCTGGAATTCTTAAAGCACTACTATAATAATGATTTAGAGTTGTAGGTTAAAGGAGATAAAATCTCAGATCTAGGGATTATTGGAATTTTTTCTTTTGCATTCTAAATTATGTATGATGGGTAGAGCTTGCACTAATGCATCTCTTATTGTAACAACAAAAGTTCAAAGATGGTAGAGCATTTTTGGAGACCAGAGCCAGAGAAATGTATTCAATAAAATTGTATTTCTAATACTATTGTTTTGAAATACTAGTTTCATTTTATGATGGCAAGAATGTGTCAATTTATTCATATTTGTGCACTGTTGTCAATATGAGTAATTTGTCTCAATTACATGTTATTATTTATCTCTACTCTTATGGGTTGAATTCTGGTTTTTGAGTAACTATTTACTCGGAAATCAATATTTTAATATTGATTTAACATATAGTGATAAGTTGTGAACTATTTTCTCATATTATTGTTTAATTACTTGAATAACTGATTTAACAATCAATATCATTTTGTGAACTACTTCCTAAATGTTGTTGGTTGATTATTTTAGTTAAGAGGTCTATGGATAGAATGTGTTTTGGAATTCATAATGTTAGTTAATTAAACTACTTCGTTAGCTTGATATTCATTATAAGCCAGACATATTTAAATCCAAATCATTTAAATATTATGCTCTCAGTTAGGTTAGATTTGTATCTGCCTAATTGAGATAGGATTATAACACTTTTCATTTTTCTTACATTTCAGGATAATTTTGTATCTAGATCAATTCTTCATTCCTATAAGTCCTCTTCCCAAAGAGGTAAAATTTAGTTGTGGCTTGGTTGAGCCCTAGATCAACTTAAGGACTAGTTTGTTGCGTGATCAACAAGAAGGTTGATTTGATGTCTCTTCTCTATTGGTAGATGAAAGTCATATTTTAAACCATTAGAGATAGAGAGAAGGTAACTTGACCTAGTTAAACCAGTCAAAACTACCATTTCAAATAGAAAAAGAATTGCTTTAAGGTTCGGACTAGGTGGTCTCCCCTATAGTGTTGTAGGCAAAGAATTTCAATCCTTCAACATTTTTAGTGCTAGAAGGATGGCTTGAAATTTGTTGTCTATTGGAGTCTTTGTATTCTAACATTTTATTTTTCACAGTGGCTCCTCTTAAACTTCAAATTTGGAGTTGTATTTCTAGACATGCATGTGATAATACTCCACCAAAAGTGGTAAGACTCCTGTCTCAGATAAAGTTTATTGGTGAGATAAATTCTTTTGCTTTTGATCATGTCTTTCAATTTATTAAAAAAATTTCAACTCTTGATTATTAAGGAATTGATGACGGTATTTTATGCAGGATATTTACTCTTACATTCATGGCAAAAGCCATAAACTTGTGTCAAACTCTACCAGTTGCCTTAATTCATAGTTGGGATCAGTTTATTACAATGTTCTTTCATAAATTTGACTGTTATAACTACAAACAGGTATGTGATGAAATCAAATATTTACGAAGGTTTGAAAATGAATCTTTGATTGATTTTTCCATTTGATTTCATTTAAATTGTTTGAGATTTAAAATTAAAGAAAACCCTTGGAAAGAGGATTTATTAGATTGGTTTGAACATATTTTCTCTCTTCCTCCTACTCATAATCCATGTGGAATTATCTCAATCTTTGCTCAGTCTCCTTCAAATTCTATTAACATAATTGAGAATTCCAGCATAGAGTTGCATACCAATCATGATGAAGTGGCCTTAGCCATGTATGATAAATTCATAAATTTAGTACACACCTCTTACGGTATTGATGATAAACATGTTAATGAAACGGTATCACAAAGCTTGGAAAATTTCGCTAATCAGCCACAAGAAGATACTAGCAACAATCTTGGAGAAACTTTTATGTTGAAATCAAAAAATCATTATAATTCAAAAAATCAAGTTATAAATCAACAAGTACAAGCAATAATTAAAGTTTCCAATAACGCACAATCTGTTGTAAAAATTTCTGAATTCTTTCATGATGAGAAAATGTCAAATTCAAGATAGAAAAACAACTTTATTCAAGAAATCACAATTAGCTAAGTAAATGATCTTAAATATGAAATTTGCAATGAAGAAAATGCACAAGAGTTCTCAAACAGAGACATTTTTAAATTCATTGCTTCTGATTGTCATTTTTTCCTCTATCCTGATATTTTTTATGATAGCAATTTATTCCCTCTTTGCAGAAATGTTATTTCAGAAAATAGGGAGGCTGATATAAATGAATTGGCAATAAGTTTTTATCAAGATAGAGAATTAAACATTGATAATTCTTCTAGCATTAATATTTCTTCTTGTTTTGATACATTGGATGAGATGGAAGGGAATTCTAATGAATTTCGTAAGGTCATTTATGATAGTTACTTTGACATTGAGGATATCGATTTGTCTTCTTCACGATTGAATCCTCATGATAAAATTCAAATCACATGTGAAAATGAAGAACACTTTAACTTAGAAATTATTTGAAATAGTTCTCATTTTCAAACTGTTAGCACCTAAATCTGCCTTAGGCTGAAGGAAGGCAAAATTCAGGGTAACAACAAACCACACTCAGTCTGGTAGCTAGCCCTACTAGAACAGTAGAGGGATCTCTCTAGGTCACACTCAGTAAAAATACACAATAAAGTCTGAGATGACTCAAAATGAAATACTGATTTTAGGCTAGGTAAATAAATATGGAAACAAGAGGCAAATTTTTTATAAATGACTAAGTTTCTAGGATATATGGGACCAACGAACAGTATGAACAGAGAATTTAACACAAAGGCATAGATTACTTCGTGAGGCAAGATAGGCAGAAAGTCTAGCAATTAAATTTGAAATAATGCGAAATGGAAAGATTGTTTAGGAGGGTGAAAAGGGCATAAACACATGAATCCTTTTCAACAGAAGAAGAACTCGGAACGTGAAACTTTCCCACAGGCAGAGAAAATAAACATGAATTCTACCTTATCTTACTTAGAAAATTTCACTCGAAATGAATATGAATGAACTGTGAAACATAACGAAATACATATGAAACATAAAGAGAACACATTTGCTACACTCACACCACATGAATCTCATGAACTCGAGCCGCTGCCTTCCATTAATTCTTTGTCAAAATATACAATGAAGAACTGAGTTTCTCTTCCACAGTCTCCCAGAAATTACAACCAACCCTTTGCAAATGGTTTTTCATACAATAAATAGACTATTCCATTGGGAAATGGAATGAACAAGAGTTGGGGAGTTTTTCAAATCATTACAAACTAGAAGTGGAAAGCCAACCATTAGTGACAGGTGCAGCGTTACAAAAATGACAAATCGCTTGGGTGACTGCTCGCCTTCCTTTGCCACTTGGACAAGAGCCCACCTTTAGTGAAAATACTTTTTAAACATTTGCTTAGTTGCCAAGAAAAATATAGTGTAAATGAGCGGGCCCACTTGGAGAAAGTCGCGAATCGAAATGTTGCGGAGCAGAAGTGATTTTGGCCTTTGGGTCCCTGTGCGCCGCGCCAAAAGCTATATGTGCCACGCCACTTTGGAGGTGATTTTGAGGTACCTGCTGGAGTCCAAATTGTGCCCAAGTGTTATTGTTGAAAAACCTTACCTGTCTACTTTCCAACTCAAGTGGAATTTCTAAATTGGGTGCTCATTTGCCCCTCCAAAACTTCAATCTCCCAAGACTACTTCCTGTGTGTCAAAATAGGGGCAGAGAGGTCATTTTTTGAGTGTTTTTGACCTCCTGGGGAATCAAAACTTGACCAAACTTCTTGACCATGCACCAGTAGTCATGAGTTTTCCTTCTGAATTAAAAAATGCAAACCATTCCTGATTTGGAGCTCCCAATCCTAAGCGCCACGCCACACAGGGAGAAAAACCTTGTTTTGTGCCCAAAAATTTGTCAAGTGACCAAAATTGTCCCAATTTTTTTGAAATTTGGGCTGGAGGTTCCTTATGAAGCGCTATGTTAGGCCACAAAGGATTTAGCCAATATTTGGAGCCGATCTTGCTCTTTTTTCCTCTTTTACCTTTTTGTTGCTATGCTCAATTTCGTCTTCCAACTCCTTATCCGAGCCTTTGAACTCATGTTCCATGCCCTGTAGTGATAAACCATCCACCTCAATATGGTTTTGTCCTTGTCGGACTTCTCTAACAGTCTCTCAAGGTGGATGTTGGTACGCTCAAGCCAAGACTCTCGGTCTTTGTTAATCTCTTGCTCTAATGGAGTGAACTCAATCCTCCTATGTTAGGCAGCTTGATGATTCTCACGGATGTTTTGCAGCTCCATGATCTCATGCTGGTCTTCAAGTTGTTTGTTCCTCTGCTCCAAATGCCTGATAATCCACTTAGCCCTCTACAAATTGAGAGATAAGGCTTGGATCTCCGTTTTCTGCTCCTGGATGGTCCTCCTAAGTTTGGCACTCTCCACATCTGTATCATCATCGTGAATGACGATGAAGTCGGCCTCTCATTCACTTGATGGCCCCTCGTCATGCATGGGCTTCTTTCCCTTGTCCTGTACCTGTGTTGCAGATGTCAGAAGCGAGGCCCCTTCCACCCCGGGTGGAGATAACACTCGCTTTGCTTCTGCAAACAAATGTCTACTGCCTCTCTGATAGGTGATGAATACTGGCATAGTAGTGGTCTCATAGCGTTCATACTGATGAGAAGGACCACCTATCTCATGTTCAACCTCTGATAATACCTGTGAAGTGTTGAAGAGGTCACGGGAGATGAAGTCATCCCAAGTAATGCCCTGTAATCCTAGCTGATGAACCACCAAAATCTTAATAAGAGCAAAATGATAAACATTGCTAAGTTGCTGCTGAGGGGTCTTGTGCTGCATGAAGGTGTTCAGCCTCTCTATGTTCCTGCAAATGAAATATGGGATGTTAATCATCCGTACCCTAGTGAAGTGCATGAGCAACCTGATATGATAAGCATATAAACGAGAGAACCTCCCCTCACAGCTGAAATATTTCATGATCAACTTCATGAGTGGAGCATATTCATCTTTCAAATATCGGGATGGAAAGACTCTTTCGAGCTGCCTCAAGAAACTGGCCTTAATGTAAGGCTCATAATGCTGCCGATCAACCTTCTGTTTCTTGTGCCATGGTTCTCCAACATTCGGTATGCTGGTTTCTAATGAGATAGTTTCAGGTGTCAGTGTGAAGGTGACACTGGCCAAGATAGAGTGATCTCCATGTAGGTGAAGCACAAAAAGACGAGCCAACTCATGATGAAATCGAACACTAGCCACCTTTTGACAAAACTCAAAACATGACAGATGCTAGAAACATGGCATAGCAAGAGGGCAGGCCTGCAATTCTGTGAGGGTGGTTGGCTCATCCCTAACATGTTTGCCACTTTTATGATACCTCCGGGGAGATTGTTCTGGCGAGGATGAATCTGTTGGGTTGTGTTATATTCTTTCCATGACTAACCTACGTAGTGAACCGAGGGGTTAGAGGGGGGGCAGAGCCCCCACTTCGTTGTGCTGATTGCGTAGCGGGGGGGTCACAGGGGGGGCGGCAGCCCTCCCTGTCCGGGGG
>APFE030843016.1:0-15011 GCA_000404065.3 Pinus taeda | reverse complement strand
TTCCAGGGACCACGTTTCATAAATTTTCAGACTGGATCCATGAACATCAATCAATCATCAAGAATTTCTCCATCAACCAATCTCCTTTTCACCAATTAGATCTGAATCAATTAGATACTTCTCTGACAGCTGTACCCAAAACACAGTACTAGAAACCACACACCAGAAAACAGAACCCAGAACACAACAACTATAGACAGAAGCAGCTACATCACACCTTAAAGTATATACGCTATTTCAACAGCCTGAAACTAGCATGCATACGCTTCTGCATATGGAACAACCCGCGTATACGCTTCTTTACTTCACAGATCTTGCGTGTATACACGTCTTCGCTTTACTGAACCTGCGTACAGATCTATAAAGGATAATTCACTCTTTCAAATATTCAATCATTAATTAACCCAAATTATCAGACTTGTAGATCAAGCAAGCGCCACATCTAACAAATCAAAATCATACAAAGATACTATCATTCAAGCTTAAAGATTATGACCCATTAATAGAACTTATCCTTCTTTTTGCGCTGAGATTCCTTCTTCATTCAGATCCAGATCTGCATCATAACCCAATTACCAATATACCAGCTCTAGCACTTTATCAGATCTTCAATAATAATTCAGATGATCCTTTGCCACATGATCTCCCTCCTCTTTTATAGTCTTAGGCCTTCCTCAATACCATGAACCAAAACCATAACATTTCAATACCATGAACCCAAAACTAGGGATGAACACATCTGGCGAGATGCCATGGTCCAAAACATAGGTTCAAATCCCAAGAACTAACTACCATGGACCAAAAGTATGATCCCCAACATATACGCGCTTTTGTAATGTATAACCCACGTGTATACACGTCTTCGTCTAGATGAACCTACATATATGTCATTTTCTTCTTTCTGAGTGCCTGAACTGAGATCTGTTACCAAAGAGAGTTGCCATCAAGGACAACACCTGCGCCATAGCTCCAAACCTGTGCCATAATGCCAACAACTATTACATGATAATACAAAATATAGACCCTGAAATCCTTAATAGCCTTTACCAAAGCAAAATCTTGTTTCTCCATTGTTTTATATTTTAATGGCATCTCTAAGAGCCTTACTGAAAAAGGCTATTGGTTTTTCAAATCCTTGATCATCCTTTTGTAGTAAAAATGCAGCTATGGTGTGTTTTGATACAAAGGGAAGGATAATGAAATCTCTGTCAAAATTTGGACTTGTGAGAGCTAGTGTTTGAGTTAAGGCTAATTTAATTTTTTCAAATGATTGTTTAGCCTCAACTGTCCATTTAATGGTTGAATATTTTTTCAACATGTTATTCAATAATCTAATTAATTCAGCTAAGTTAGAGATGAATCTTCTTACAAAATTTATCTTTCCTAAAAATGCCTGAAGTTCATTAATGTTTCTTGGGTGAGGTATTTGCAAAATAGCTTCAATCCCGGAGGGGTCAATTTGGATGCCATCTTTAGAAATGATGTGACCTAACAGCTTTCTTTCTTCTAAATCGAACAAAGATTTCTTTGGATTTAAAGAATACCATATTTTCTACATTTTAGAAAAACTTGCCTGAGATGCTCCAAGTGTTGTTGATCTAATTTTGAAAAAACAGTGAGATCATCAAGATATATAACAAGAAAATCATGAATCTCTTTTGCAAAGGCAATGTCCATTGGTCTTTGAAAATTTGCTCCTGCATTTTTTAGTTCAAAGGGCATTTTAATGTACATGAAGGTACCTCATGGTGTAGTGAATGTAGTTTTCTCTTGGTCATCAAGATGAACTAAGATTTGGTTATAACCTGAAAACCCATCTAAAAGTGAAATTCTAGAAGAACCCACTACCCTTTGTAGTATATGGTCCATTTTAGGTAAATGATAGTTATCTTTAAGCGAAACCTTGTTCACATTTCTCATGTCAACACATAATCTTATTTCCCCTATTTTCTTCCTAGTAGGTACCAGGTTAGATACCCATTCTGAAAATCTAATAGGGGCAATAATTCTTGCTTCATACATGCATTTGATTTCTTTCTCAATTGATGGTAATAACATAGGGTTAATTCTTCTAACTTTTTGCTTAAAGAGCTTTTGATTTTCTTTCAAAGGGATAGTGTGCTAAATGATAGAGGTGTCATAGGATTTCAAATCTTCGTAACTCCGGGCAAAGACATCCTGGAATTCCCTCATAAGTTTAGCATACTTTAGCTTCTGATCAGGAAGTAAAGATTTTAAAAATTTTATCAATTTGGGATTGTCCTGTGTTCCTATGTTATAATATTCAATGTCTGCTTTTAAAGGCTGCATTTTAGGTTTCTTCAGAATGTCATTAGAGTCAAACAAATCCTCTAAAGGAGTCAATCCTTTGGATAAATGATTATCCTTCAGATTTATAACCTCTGTTTCTTCTTCACTCATCTCATCTAGGTCCATTTGTTTCAGGTCTTTGATTTCTGCTTGTGAGAATTTAGTAGGGTGAAGCATGTTTATTGAATTCTCTTCCAGATTGTTAATATCTAACTCATTTGTCTTATTAAAACTAGTAACTTTATCAACATCTATATTAAGTTTAGAAAATTCCTCACTTAAAGTTAGAAAATTATTAATCTTCTTATCACTATCAAAGACTTGCAAGTTCTTAAGATTATCTAGTATGGCTGACCTGTGCCTAATCTCAATAGTCTATTGGTGATTGGGTTGGAAAGGCAATTTGCAGGTGCTAGAAAACATAGCCAGGCTATGAGCTTGCATATTATGTTTTCTAGGAATAGTTGCAAGCTGGGTTTCTGAAAAAGTGTTAAGGATTTCTATGACTATCCCTATGTAATATACCAATCCGGGATCTCTGGTTATGTAAATGCATTTTATTTGTTTAACTATCAGTTCAGAATCTCCCATGATTGATACTCTTATGGCTCCTAATCTTTTATCTAACTTGAGGCCTAGCAAGAGTGCTTCATATTCTACCATATTCTTTGTAAATTTAAAATTCAACCTATAGGCATGTCCTTCTATATGATCACTCTCTAAGTTATAGATCCATACCCTTGCACCTGCACCTAGTTTATTTACCAAACCATCAAATTCTATATGCCATAAAATTTCATGTTCATAATTTGTATCTCGAGTAGTGTAGTCTTTCGTAGCTAAGGTTTTTCAATTTTCTTCATTATCTGATTTTTCTTTGTCATCTGATATCTCTTGAATTTTAACAGTTGATCTTTCATTTAGAATTTCTTTTGGTTCTATTGCTATACTATTTGAAATATCTTCTGGATCAATTCAACATTATAGAGAATAAAGGAATTCATATCATAATGTATTTAGTAAATGTGAAATCTTTGAGGCTTCTCCTGACTACTCACTACATACTTCATTAAAGTTTCTCTATATAACGTCTTTGGTTGTCCAAAAACAGATATGGTAGCATATGACATGTCTAATTGTAGAGACCCTTGAACTTTGGCACCCCAGGATTTGGACAACATCATGCCATACTTAGGTGGAATGTCTGCTACCACTATGTCCATAAATATAGTTTTAGCAGGGTATTGAACCAATGAAACACTTAAATCCTTTATAATACCTAAACACCTCACTTGACTAGAATCGAAGGAAAATAAATCCCTATAGGGTCTAGTGATGTCTAAGTTGAGTTTCTCCATTACAGACTTGGGCATGAGGTTGTGAAAGCACCAGAGTCAAACATGGCATTATGAAAAATCTTATCATGGATATTGAGACTGACATAGAAAGGTGGTATCCCTCCTTCCAGTGGTTTCCCATTCACTTCAGGACCAAAAATCAACTCAGGCTGGTCATTAAAGAGATTTACAGAATCTGCATTTCCAATGATATTTAATGATTTGTTTATTTGAGACCTGTAAACATCATGTTTCACCAGTTCTATCAAAGGAAATAAAATTTTAAGCTTGGCTACCTCTACTCCTAGATTAAAGGGCAGGATTTCCTTGTCAGTTTGAACCTTTGGGTTTCTGGCAAAAATGTTTTCTACATTTTCTTCTCTTTCATAATTTGAAACATCCTTTGCTTATTTCTCTGATGTGATATTTTGAGGTTCTTCCACTATTTCCTTGGAGGGAAGTGAAATGGAAGGTTGTTTATTACTGGGCTGGTTATCAGACACGTCTTCTATGGTGGGGCTAGAAGGGTTTTGATTTGTTCTTGAAAGGATCTGAAGCGTTTTTGTCACTAGACCAGTTTTACCCTTTTTAGGTTGATTAGGAGTTGTTTTCTGGTTTGTTTCAAGGTTATCAGTACTTTTTCTACTTCTCAAGTTATACTGCTTATGTACTTCAAAGATGGCAGAGTCATATCCCTATATGAAATCAAATGATTCTCCTGTTTGAGTCTGAAATCATTGGAGTATATGAGACTCTTGGTCATCCTGAGTTAGAAATACATCTTCCTCCCCCTCTAGATCCATTAAATTTATCTCAGTGTCTTGCTCAAGGTCTTCTGATTGAGAGACTTCTGCATAGTTTTCCTGGAAGGGTGGTCTGATATTCTGGTCAAGAATATTCTTACCAGTGTTTTTATCCTGATTTTTCCTAAAATTGGGATCTCTCCTTGAATTGGCCTGCTGGCCATCCCAAGGAGATTTCCTTTCAATTGTATCAACTCTGTCAAACAATTTGTCCATTCCTTTAACAATAGCATCAAGCTTTTGTTGAAAGGGTGAACTTTCATCTTTTGTAGGTATTCTTCCCTCGTTTCTAGCTTTAGCTCTTTTGGAGAGCAGGTTGGCTTCAACACTTACAGCTATGCTTTGCATTTCTTCCAGAGTGGGGGGATTTCTTTCTCTTAGCTGAAAAGCCATGTCTGAATCAAATCCATCAGGAAATTTGATCAGGACTAAACTAGCAGGGGGTCTAAGTTCAAGTGGAATGGCACTATAAACATTATTAAATCTAGTGCAATGGTCCTGGATGGTTTCATGGGGTCCCCTTCTAAGGTTCTCATATTCAGATAAAATTTGAAGGGGGTCTTTCTTTTTTTCCCACCTGTTCAAGAATTGTTGGTAGAGAGTTCTTAGGCTATCTATACTATTGGGTGTTAAGGCTCTAAACCAAGTTCTAACTTCTCCAAACAAACTTTGAACAAAAATTCTCATTTGAACATCAGGAATGTCTATCTCATATATTTAAAAATAATCAGCCATTTTCTTAGTGTGCTATTGAGCGGTGTAGGTTCCAGTGCCATCAAAGGTGGTAATCTTACTCTGATAGTCTTGAGGCATTGCACCTAGGTTAGCAGGTAGCATTGTGGGAGCATATTTGTTGGCCATTGTTCTGGGTTGGGTGAGAGTAGAACCATGAGTTGGGTGATGGGAGGTGTTTGTGTTGTGGAGGAGGAACTAGAGGTAGTAGTAGGATTTTGAGTGATGATAGATCAAAGAGGGAGTGAAGGGATGGAAGGAGGAGTGGAATGGATTTCAAATGGATGAGGAAATAATGATGAACTAGCGGAAAGTGAGGTGGTTTCAGAAAATTCATGTATGCTTTCAGTGGTAAGGGATGACTGAGAAGAGTTCTGCAAATACTGATCAATTGACAAATTGGCTCTGTGGATTTCAAGTTCTCTGAGGAATTCTAGATCTTGGACTAGATCTAATAATTCACTCTCAGATGAGGTTCTAAACAGAGAGAGTTCAAAGTGTTCATCAAAAGGAATATCTAGTAGGGAAATCCGTTTAATAGGACATGAATGTGATCTGAACAAAGGTCTGGGACTTACTGAGCTTTCTTGCCTTCCAATGATTTTAGGAATCAAGTTAGGATTTTCAAACACAAGGGGAGGATTTGGATCAGGGTTAGCCCTAGTGCAATGAGTCCTTTCTGAAGCTAGATTTCAAATTTTTATATGCTTTCTTATATGAATGTTCAAAATAACTTCTAAAATCCTCTAAGATGCTTTAAATCAAACTTTTCATTTTCTTAAACGTTTATTTCAACTGAGAAATTGTTCATTCCCGAGTATGGTCACCACTATGTTATCACTCAGATTTTCCTTAGAATTTATTGGAAAGAAGGAAAGGATCCAAGGTAACTACAAGCCAACTTTTAGACTCTGGTGCTAGCCCACCTAAGTCCAGAGAGGGCTCCCTCTTTATGATTTAGCTATATTTGAAAATATTTTAGGCTAGTTATAAATGTTCAGGGTTGTTTTGTTTGAGAGTGGTAGAATTCTGAAACAAATGGGCAAACTAGGCTTCAGACCATTGGGCTATGGAGTCAATCAGGAATAATTCACTGGATTAAGTCAAATTGTTGAGGTATGAGTCCAACAGGCAGGATAACAAAGTAAAAACAAATTCAGGGCTTGAATGGACGATATTTCTATTCAAAACAAGAGGGCAATTAAGAATCCTCAAGTTAGGATTAGAATGAAGAAAGGAAGATAGGTCAACCAGCATACAAAAATTAAGAATCTTATACCAGGGACTTATTAAAGAAAACTACAGGGATAGAGGAGCAACTAAGAATTCCTTTACCGAAATAGTTTAGAACAAAACATGTAAATGGCATATTGTTGATAGCAGAGAGCAATGAAGCTAATTCTGATATACTTTGACTATTTTACCATTTAGTTTTAAGATGCATGAAACATTGAAACCTGTAGAAAACACATAAATCACAAGGATAGAATACTTATTTGCTATTAGACTGCACGTGAATCTGATGAAATGTCCTCAACTTTTATTCCTTTTCCAGCAAAAAATCCAGACTTGAGTACAAATATTTCTCCGGTTGATAGTATAGAGTTACAGAAATTTTATAGAATCCACCTCTAATACTTCGAATGGAGAAGTATTTATAAAAAAAATTACATAAAAAATATCTCATAACTATATGAGATTTATTCTAGGAGTACAACATATCTTTTACAAAATAATAGAGACAGATGGTCTCAAATATAGAAATAGATAGTAAATTGATTGTTGTTGTCCCCCTTTTTGTTGAAGGAGCTGAAGGCTTTTATACATATTTGTTTCTTGTTGTTGCTTTAGTAATTCTATGCTAGACTTTGATTTACTTTTTCTCTACTAATACTCATTCACCTGTTCCTGATACACTTTACCTGTCCACCATCTTTCATCCTTTTTCCCAAACTTTACTATGGTAAATATTTCTATTTACCTTGCTATTACCATAGTAATTTAAAGGATGTCTGTCATGTTAGTCCACCATTATTCCCTTGGTATTTTCATCCTTATCAACTTCCTGTAAATTTCATCAACCTCAGTATATTTCACAAAATTAGGCTGGACTGTGAATAAGTGCTTTACTTC
This sequence comes from Pinus taeda, assembly GCA_000404065.3. Taxonomy (NCBI): domain Eukaryota; kingdom Viridiplantae; phylum Streptophyta; class Pinopsida; order Pinales; family Pinaceae; genus Pinus; species Pinus taeda. Next base: position 7,696 of record APFE030843016.1, on the reverse strand, counting down.
ATGTTTACTGAAGAAGAGGTTCTCTAAACCATCATAAAGCACTTTTCCTATGGGTAGTGCCTTTGTTGAGGATGAACTAGCTTGGCTTTCAGCTTGTTGATGTAGTTTGTTGATGTAGTCTATCTGAACCATTAGCCTATCATTGATGACTAAAGGTCTTGGGAGTCCTTTACTCCTTAAGATGTCAAACTTTCTCATGAACTCATCTATCTCTTCCTGCATATTTTGACATCTTCGCTCTAGGCCTTGCATTAAGTTCCTTTCTGTTCGAAATTTCTTCAGTTCGAGGATAGTACCAATCCTATCCTCAATGTCCAGTTGCTCCAACTATTGCCTGCTTTTACTATTTAGAAAATTTATTAACTAGATTGCCTCTTTAGGGTTTCCACCCAGTTCTTCTCTGGTCTTCTGAGTTGCCTCAAGAGCAAGCTTAACCAAATCAATTTGTTCAAAATAATTTGAATGGATGACCAAATATCATTGATAGAATCAATGATATTGGTCCACAGTATTTTCTTGATCTCTACTAAAATCCTGTCAAATGTCAGGTCCTTTTCTAATGTCTTCATTTGTTCAGCCATGCCTTTGTTTTTTCTTTTATCCTCTGCATAATTGATCTTTGAAAGATCATACTTTTGCTCCAAGGTAGTAGATTTCTCTTTTGCCTTCTGTAGCTTTGTTACTTGGAGCTTCATTTCTTCCATTGACTTAATTAAGTCCTCTGTGCTCTACGTTGATGTACCTACCTATGTTGTACCTATTGCTTCCATTGGTGTGGCTGTTGCCAAAGAATGCTTGGCGCTAAAACAATTGCCATAGTGGAAGGGTCTGCTGTAGAAATTATTGGCACTACAATTTGAGGCTGGGAGGTTGATTCACTTTGCCCTAACTGCATCAGTTACTCTAATTCTTTCTTAGTTTCCTTTAATTGCTCATTCAACTTAAGGACTAAGTCCATAAGTTCCTCATCATTCTTTTTCTCAATAACCTCAATAGTTTGAGGGTGTATGAGTGGTGGCAATTTCAGTTGTTTTCTAAGTGCAGCTATATCTTCATTTTTCTTCTTGATTAAGATTTTTACTACCTTAACATCCTTTGGGTCATGACCCAACTCAATTACTAATTCTTCCAATGATTTTATTCTATTATCTTTAGCTTGTGATGAGGCTTTTTCCAGTTGCAATTGAACTGTAGTGTTGCTTAATGAATTTTGAAATCTATGAGCCATCATTGCTTTGCTGGTCAATGTTGAGTAGACCATCTCACCCGTTTTCTTATGAAGCTCAATCTGGTCGATTGGTTGGATGTCCTTAGCTAAAACTTTAAAATCAATGTAATATTCCTAATTAGCTATGGCTAATTGGAATATTCGATTTTGTTCAATTTTTGCCTTCTATAGTTATTTGTAAATAAAAAGTGAGGAAGGGGGAACATAACTCACTTTAGAATAAAAAGTCACTTCCCACTTCCTAGGTAGCAGAACGTTGTGACTTAAGGGGGAACCAAGGTGGCCAAAGGGGGACGCAAAAATGGGGCCCATGCAGACACATGGAGGCACTACACAAGAGGGAAGGAACACATGGCAAGAAGGGGATCACGCAGGAGAAAGTGAGCCTAGGAATTGTGAGAGGCAGAGGCTATAAAATAGAGGGGAACCCCCTCATTTGGGATCATTATGGTTATGAGCATTTGTGATAGTCATTTCGACTTAGAGCACGTTGGCTATTTAGCTAGTCTGCAGCACTATTTAGTGCATTGTGTCTCCATTCAGAGATCTCACCCTTACAATGGGGGACTTCGAGTTCCTTCTCGGGCAAGGTATTTCCATTGGAATTCCAGCAGTAGATTCATCAGCATTTCAGCAGCAGTTTCATCAGCGTCTTTGAGGAACTGCACATAACCCCAAGGGGGTGATTTTTGGGGGTAGGCCATTTTAGAAAATCTTTCTGGGTTTTTCTGGGTTTCTTGAATAGAATCTGATTCTAGAGTTTCAACCTTTTCTGAAGAGGGGAGTATCCCCAAATCCTCATTCGATTTCCAATAGCAACAACAGCACGGCAGTTTCCCAGCAGCTGGAACGCAGATCAGTGTGAGGCCATTCCAGGAAATCTTTCTGGGTTTTTCTAGGTTCCTTGAGTAGAGCCCGAATCCAGAGTTTCATCTTTTTCTGAGGAGGGGAGCAGCCCCAAATCCTCATTTGATTTCCAGCAGCACCAGCAGCACGATAGTTTCCTAGCAGATGGGATGCAGATCAGTGTGAGGCCATTCCAGGAAGGCTTTCTGGTTTTTTTGGGTTTCTTGAGTAGAGCCTGAATCCAGAGTTTTAGCTTTTTTTGAGGAGGGTAGTAGCCCCAAATCATCATTTCTTTTCTAGCAGCAGCAGTATCACAGTAGCAGCATCCACGCAGAGAGGCCATTATTGTCATTCTGAGAGTATTTCTTCACTTTCCTTTTGCAAGTCGAGGTGCCATCTATCTAATCACCTCTTATACTCATTTATTGCTCAGTATAATAAAATGGCTTAGCATTTCTCGCTGCATTTCTTGTGTACCTGCTTATATTTTCGGTTTACATTATTATATGTTGTTCCACTATTATTTTATCACTTCTGGGTTATTATATCATTTGCACATATTTGGTTGGAGTTTTTGCTGGGGTTTGTGGTTCATTCCGGTTAGGAATATTACAGTGGTATCAGAGCATAGATTTGGCTCAGCATGTGGAGCTAGCAATCTATGACACCGGGGGAAAAACCCTATATCTGTTATAGAGGTCAGAGATACAAAGACACTGGGCGTAGGTTGGAGAACACTTACGGAGAGGGAGACTGTGTTCCAATGGTGGATGCAGAAAAGGAGGATCCGATGGCAGATGATGACAGGAAGAGATTTGCATATATGCTCCTCAAATCCGTGCAGGATCTGTCGAGGCAGATTGAGGTGATGGGGCAGAGATTCACGACATTAGAGGCCAGACAGAATGAGAGCTTGTTGTGGCCAGCAACAACTAACCCCCCCCACCCCCCCCTTTTTTCATTTAAGTGTTATCCAGAATACTAAATGAATGGGGACCCTAAGTTAAATTTTTGGAAAAGCAAGAGTTTCCTTTCTTCAAAATAAGGTTACCATCGTAAGCTTAGGAAGATCTTTTGAATACTTTAAAACCTAAGTTTATAATAAGAAAAAGTCTTTAAAAAAAAGCCGCATCGTAAAATGATAGTAAAGTACCATCATTTGGCTATCGCATCGCAATAGAAAAAACTAATAACAAAAACTTCAAGATTTACCGATTTGCGATAACACCGATCGCGAGATCGCATATCGCAGGAAATGGGCTAAGGAAATTTGGAAAACATAAAACTTCTGTGATCTGCGACGATGCGATATCACGATAAAACGATGGTTGCGATATTAAGCCAAACCAGCTCTGCGACGTTTTATTTGTGATAGTGCGATAATGTGATAGTGTGATGTCGCGATCTGTGAAGTTGCGAAGCAAATCGCAAAATCACTCCATTGCGAATCTTTCGGGCAAGCTATTCAAGAAAAGACACTTACCATAATCTGACTCAAGATCATGCGCTTTAAATGTTAATAAAGGGATTAGTTGTCAGTTATTAATGAAATATGGACGTGTGCTTTTCAAAGAATTACTTCACGTAAGGTGACATATTTGATGTATCTGCTGCATTTAAAACTCTCCCATCACCTTTCTTGATCAGTCATTTCCATTTCACTTGTGAGCCGCAGGAACAAAGAATGGAGGACTATACAAGGAAATACGCAGGAAGAAATGGGAAAGAAAAATAAAGCTCAGGGCTCTGAGGTGAAGGGAATGGCACATTTATATACAGACATAGATTGTAACAGAGACGCAAGGATATCAACATGGGAAGGGATGTACAGACTGCTTGAAGAAGAAAACCCCAGAATAATGAAGGTTACCGCTAGCTCAGACTCACAGAGTTCTTCTGGAGCATCCTTAGAAGAATTAGCATGCTCATTCCTACATAGGATAACAACAAGGCCCAAAATTCTCCCATATACGGAAATGATCAAGTGGATACTTGATAATGCGGAAATGAAAAACAGACAGTTCAAGATTCAAGGACAAGGACTCATCGGATCATTCGTTGCACAAGATTTAAAGCTCATGTATCATCTTCCTGAGCCGCAGGCAACTTACAATACGCAATTCATTGAAAAATTTGTGGCAGAGAACCCGAATGTATCAGAGACCACCAAGGATTGGTCTAGAAAAGATGAACCGCTCAAGAAAGACAAAAATGGTATGTACAGCACTGGTTCCCTCACCTCCCCATATTGTTTTGCTGCGGCCATGCTCTGTAGATTATTTTGAAAGCCAGATATCAATAAGTTTTCATCTGAATGGTTACCATTAATAGATGCTGCCACAAATGCCATAATTATAGATTCGGACAAGGTCTTTTCGGATAACCTAGTCACGACTATTCTCAATTACCGGTCTAAAAGATCCATGTCTCAAAGGATCTATCCTCCTTTTTACCTATCCGCATATGTTATGGATTCAATTTGTTATGTGTCTAAATTTCCTGTTATGGATTGGAAATGGACAACTCAAGACCCATTACCCATCCAAGTCTATCATAAGATATTATGGGACTCCCAGTTCATTCCACATTTCTACCAAATTTGTCACGGGCTTGTCCTACCCTTGTATAGAATGTTATATGATAAAGACCCCCCGAGGTGCTCACCTGAGGCACAGATAGATATCATCCCCATCGCAAGATATTTTGGGGAGGAATTATTCACCTATGTTAAAGTATTTGGAAGCACTGTCCCCCCCATGTTCTACCTTTATATATCCCTGATAAACTTCTGGCTCGAGAAATTGCATATCAAACCTGTTCAGAAGGCGGCCTAGCAAAGGATTTAAAGGACAAGAAGAAGGCTATATGGCCACAGTTTCCTATCATTTGTGGGGCCTTTTCGTTGTTCGATGTAGGTCATGCGTTTACAGAAATACAAAATATAACATGTCTGCAATTATTTAAAATCCTAGCAAGACCATTTGACCTAAATGAAATTGCTCAGAATTTCACAACTACAGTCAAGGTGAAAGTGTTCTTTGGAAAAGAGGATTTATTTGATGACTTATTCCAAAATAAAGGCTCGCTTCAAGAAATTTTGCAGGAAGCCCAATCGCAATTATATCCAGAAGACTTTCAAAATTTCATGGTATACAGGGAAAAAAGATTGGCCACTATTCCTTTAGAAAAGCTACGATTACCTGCTAGATAACCAACTCCAAGCATTAGCTCAGTGGAAATTCAAGCAGTTCCAGATCTAAATCTAAGTCTGCACAAGAAGTATCTGAACATTCTAAAAGATCCGGGAACGACCAAAATAAGAGCGAAGAGGCAGCTAAGGACACAACTCAGTCAATGGAAATTCCGCAACAGCAAGTTATTACCTGCCCGCAAAAAGATCCTCCCTCTCTCATCATCAAATCACCACCTGTCATAACCGAGCTGAATAAGGAATGGGAAACCTTCAATGAACTGATCAATCTTGAAGGACAAATCCCAAAAAAACCTACGAGAAATACTCAGATTGCAGAAGGAGTAATCCCAACCATGTTGGCTGCTTGAATTGTTTATTAATTAAACAGTCGAGTACCACATTAAATTGTCAACCCAGGAAAGTCCTTTTGTTTCAAAGGTGACCTCGTACTGTATGCACTCAATTATAAAAGCATTAAAGGCTATAGTATAAACAAATCTACTTTCTACCAAACCCTTACTCTGTGTTACAACAGCTATGATCTATTGCAGAAATGAAATGAAAGCAATTAACTAATGGTAACAAATCTGTAGAAAGAAATGATGGTTGTTTTGTAACAGAGGACCAGGACCCTGTCCTCAGAATAAGGATGTTCAGCACTTGCCTCTGTAACCAATTTGCCAATACACACTGAGAATCCTAATCACCAGTGACACACTCTTTCACAGCGCCAATCGATTAAGAAAACAGAGTATCAGCAAAAAGGAAATATCGGAAGCAAGGCTGGAAATACACAGAAATCACACACACACTTAACAGAAAAGAAATGGGTGAATCTTGTGAAGAAGGTGGGCCCAATCCCTCTCACAAGATTCCCCGGAACACAGATACTAAGTTGAAATGCTCAGAACAGTACTTTATTCATCTGCCAAAATGTCCAATTACAATAAGGATTCAGACTTGCTCTGCACTACAATACTTCCGTTACAACTCCCTCCCTCTCAACTGTAGATGTCTCCTCTTTATAGAGGAGACATCTATTACAATAGATTGTCATTATTCATTCAGTTTGACCCTTTTGTACAAAAATAGGAAATCAATTCATGTTACAGCATGCTGTTACAACAGTGTATAACTTTGTCATCCTTCATTAGTCGGATCCTTCTGTTGTTGCAAAACTGGTATACCTCATCCATCTCCTTGAGATCCTTGTACTATCCTTGGTTGTTTCGTTATTGTTGTCGATTTGGTAAATCTCAACTGTTCCCTTGAAGTTCTCGTGCTGTTCCTGGTGTTCCAACATTTGCGACTGTGTTTTGCTAATCGTGTTGTGTCAGCGTCTGCCAAGTATAGTTCTGCCAGCTTCAGACGGTTACTGCCTCGCTAGACAATTGTTGTTTCACCCTTTGCAAAATGAGGTTTTACCCGCTTTAGTCAGTTGTTGTTTCTGGTGTTGCAGCAACTGCACAGTTGTTGTTTCTGGTGTTGCAGCAACTGTGAATTATAATTCTGCGGACTTAGAATAGTTTCAACAATTGTTAGTGACTTGGTCAACTTCCAAAGATTAATTATAAAGATAACATGAATATGTGTTGAATAATTAAACATATAGAAATGAGGAGAGTTACTTCATACCTTGGAATAATGAGGTCAAAATGTTATCAAGGGTTTCAACTTATGGGCTAAAGAGGGTAACATCATGACAAAATATAAGGTCAAAAGTAGACAATATGGAGTCCTAACATCCCCCCCAACTGAAAGGGTTGCATGTCCTCATGCAACATTTACTCTGAATCCGAGTCGGAATACTAGGATGAAGAGTGTAAGTTGCTGATACAGTAGCTAAAGAAGGTGTTATCAGACCTGTTTCTGAACCCATAGACACTCTGTAATTGCTACCATGCTGCCACGTCCTCCTTTTTGGTCAGTTTGTAATAAGCCTTATATTGTTGACCAGGTAACCACAAGAGAGGAAAATGAAAATGGTAACCAATCCACCTTTTAGCACACTGTTCCATACATTTGACATAATAAGGTATGCGTGAAATTGTTACCTGAAGATTGAGGGGATTGTAAGGATGATATTCCTGTCTCTCTTTCGGACAATGTTCCCAAAATAAATTATTTGCTTTGATGGCCAGCGCTCCCTTTGTTTTCACATAATGCTGGCAGTCCTGCAAGACTGCTACTTGTAGTTTCCTCATGTGATCAACCATCTCTGGATTACTCAAATTATGTTGATGTTGTGCAATGAAAGTGGCTGCATTCTATGTGTTATCACAAAATCAGTACTGATGGCTGCTAATCAATAAGACCCTATGTAACTATTTCAAACCAGACTTTTAGCTAAGGATTAGCCTCCCTAACCTGAGAGGGCTCTCTCAAAATAAACTACTGATTTATCTTTAAACACAAAGAGGGCTAACTCT